>BDUI01000262.1:298696-311784 GCA_002335545.1 Apodemus speciosus
GAATGCGCCCACGTATCACCGTCTACACACTATCATTAAATAGTTCTTGATTTTTGTTAACTCTTCTTGACTCAAAATTCATTAATTATCCCAACTTGATTAAAAGACTCAATGAATAAATTTTACTCTCCTCCCTCACTACTCCAATTACACACAGGAAAGATGGTGAAAAGACAACTTCAGTCAAGTAGCAGAAAATGTTGGATTTATCTGAAAAGAATTTTAACAATCTTTTTCACACATAGAGGTGCTCTAAAATAGAAAAATGGCATAGTTTGTTGAAAGTTGTAAGATCACTGCATTAAACTGCCATGGTGTGTTGGATATAAGATCAGGCAAATGTCTTGTTCTCCACGACTGTTCACTTAGAGGCTGTAACTACTGATGATTTCTCCTGAATTTTATCATGGTGACTCTAACATCATGTGGACTCATGCCCCAACCCTAGTACACCCTCCATGTTTGCCAGCTAGCTTCGGACATCTATGGTAAGCAAATAGCTTTCTTTGCCATTTATCCACAGATGGTTAGAATGACCTCATAAATTCCTTACCTCTGCTAGGCCTAGTAGTCTATGCCTGAAATCCCAACATCAGGGAAGTGGAGGCAGGAAGGCTGAATTTGATGCCAGCTGAAAGATAAGCCTTGCCTGGGTTATAGTAATTCAAAGAATAAAGCAAAATCAAATAAAACAAAAGCAAACATGTATATAGGTAATCCAGATCTAACATGGACAGACAGAGCAGGCATCTATTTTAGTTTGCTTACAAGATCAGGTCTCCCATCCTACCAGTATTATTGTTTTCTTGTTCTTCTGAAGACATGAGGTRCTCAAACATGAAAACTGTACCAAATGCTACACTAATTAACAGTCTCTGGCCTCCCCTTACCCCTCCTGCTCACTTTAGCTGCTTGGGCTCCATGCTTTTTTTTCCCTGCACACTTCCCGTCCTTGCCTCCTCTTCTACACAAGAGGAAGCACCCTGCAGTCTTCTTTGAGCTTAAAGAATCTTTTCTGGAATCACTACTGATAAAAAGATTTCATAAATACAGTGCAGCACAGGGTAAAAGCTCTATCATATATTCTTCTATGACTGATCTTTTAAGAAGTTCCCAGTGTTTTGCAGTTGCTGCTAATGCTACAATGAATAAATGAGGTAGGACTACATTCAAATGTCAAAAGGATAGGAGTTTTTGGCTATGTGTTATTACCCATGTACAGAGTTTTACATTAATACTCATAGTCGGGCAGAGGTATTGTACAAGGACACAAGTAAACTTTCCTTAAATAGTAGAAATAACACCATATGGGATACTAGATAGAATGAGATTAATTACATGAAAATAGCTTTTATAAAAAAAAGATGTGTGATAAAGATTCTGGTTAACTTTAACATTTCTCGAATTTTCTGTTTCTCAAAAACCAAAACCAAACCCCAATACATGAGTGAASAAGAAGGACTTCTATGTCTGGCAATGCAGCTGACTTGGTGCTCTGACCCAGCCTTGTTGCTCCAAACAAGAAAGGAAGATGTACAGCAATTGGGAGACAGAGTCATTCTTCAGAATATATTGCTGGGTAACAGATTATATTCAGAAGGTAAACAAAGTGAAAACAGAATTGCATGCAGTAAGGAAACAAACTCAAGCATCTCTCGTGGGGGAAGCCGAACCCTGTCAGCTCAACTGTTGTCTTCACAAGCTGTCAGCTGGGAGTCAGAGACAGAAGGGAACAGTAACTGCACTCACTCATCTCTTCCAACTTCAGATCCAGTGACTTCACATAGTCTGAAATCGGCCGCAGGGGAAGCTAAACACTTGTTAGATTAAGGCTTGACGCCCACTGGCCGTTTCAAAGTGTTTAGCTTCATACCACTGAGCCCAAGGCAAAGGAGATAAACTCCAGGTGTCCTGAAGATGAGGATTCCTCCACTGAAGAGATCACCATTTTATGTCCCGCATAAACACGGGACAAGAACAGGTTACATGCTTAGTGCAAGAATAAAACAGAATTAAGCCCATTCCRCAGAAAGAGCAAAGACGACTGACCAGTTTTAACCTACGTGTTGGGTAGAGTTATATTTTTCTCTCAAAACTTAACTACAAATCTACTCTCATGGAAGTTTATGAATCTGGAACTTAATGTTATATATGAAAACTTTATGCCCAGAACTTATTAGCATATGTCTCCAAGTTGATGTACCCTGAGCTTTTTGCAAGATTCAAATACAAACACCTTCTCTTTAGAAACACATCATCTGTGAAGTTACCACAAATAATGAATACTAGTCAACACCTCAGAAAATCAGGCAGCTTGAATAAATGGAAGCAGAAAACCAGCAAAATAAGAAATGGAAGGTCCTAAATATTAAGCTAGTTTCTATTAGGGAGAAACAAGTTTAATTAAGGAAGCAAAAGAGAAGATTTGAAAATAAGAAATGGGAGTTTAGCCTAAGGAACCAAGAAACCATTTGATAGTAAAAAATGAAAGCAACAAACAGATATAAAAACTGAATGGTCAGTTTAAGAATAGAATTTACTAGGCTGGCTAGTGGTGGCGCACACCATTAATCCCAGCACTCTGGAGGCAGAGGCAGGYGGATTTCTGAGTTCAAGGCCAGCCTGGTCTACAGAGTGAGTTCCAGGACAGCCAGGGCWACACACAGAAGCCCTGTCTCAAAAAACCAAAAAAGAAAAAGGGAAAAAAAAAAGAATTTTTCTGAAGACAAAAAACAAAATTGCAACAATGGAAGTAGATAAAAAGAAATTATTCAGGACATATCAAAATGGCAAAGGCATGCTAAGAAGTGTGGCAGAACAATTAGGGACACACAAGCAGGTAAGGCAAATATGTATTATAAAGCATAGGGTAAAGGTTACCTTTGGCATGGAAGGATACATGGCACGATGAAGGGTACGAAGAGATTAAAAGAGACCGATTAATTTGAGTGATGCTGCTGTGTGATTCAGGATGTCACAGAATCTCGATTCTTCTGTGCCAGCCTCTGCACAGTGTACTATCATGCCCAGTTGAGTATCGCTGTATATGTCTTCTGTTTAAAATACCAATGTTACTGGAGAAATACTATCTAATGTCAAGAATCTACATGTCTAGAATGTCTGCCAGTTTGTATTTGTCTGAGATTTTGCTCAAATACGAGGCTGGAAGAAGAACAACCAAGAAGCCAAGTTTCTGCTTCCGCGTCACATCAAAAGGCCACACTGGTGATGCTGACCTCACTTCTGGCCGGCTGGCTTCTTCCACTTTTAACCAATCATTCCCTCTGGTCAGGGAATACAAGACCCTCATGCTTCTCTTGTATTTCCCTTAGCAGGACCCAAAGCCAGTTGGTTTTCCAAGTAGTTCTAGACCCTTTCATTGGATACTGAGGTTTATAAAACTAGATCTGAGAATTGAATTGTTTGTTGCCACTGGAGAACCGCTGTTTCCAKGGCCTCCCAAAGGGACATAACTAGGAAACGTGCACAAGGACATGAACCCATGTGTAGGTACAT
Organism: Apodemus speciosus; assembly: GCA_002335545.1. Lineage (NCBI taxonomy): Eukaryota > Metazoa > Chordata > Mammalia > Rodentia > Muridae > Apodemus > Apodemus speciosus. Next base: position 302,213 of record BDUI01000262.1, read on the forward strand.
TTCTCGGGTTTTCTGTTTACCCATCTTCACCCATTAAAGGAAACATGGGTTTATATCCTATGGATCATCCTAGCTATCCCATGCGCCTATTTATCTGTGATTTATAGTCCTTTTTGATAGCAAGAAAGTTAGCCTTTGCCAYCCATTATACATTTATAGTGTTTATGTATTATATTATATATTAATCTTTTTTTTTTTAAATTTAGCTTTTTTCTAGTCCAAACACTGTTTTTGCTTTTAAAAGTTACTTAGGGCAGTTCCTTTTTTGCCACTCTTGAATCAGAATATGTCCCACATTTGCACGGTAATTAGATGCGTCCAACATCATCTGTGGGCTGCCCCGAGATGTGCACATCAGATTTCAGGCCCATGTGATGCTGTAGTTCTGCAGCTCTAGGAACTCCAGAAATTCATTCGGTGAYGTACACAGCACCRTGCAGAACAGTGTCCTCACTTCAACAGCTGCCTAAACGATGCCCACTATTTGTCATTGTGAAATCTGAAATGAATACCAAAATATAAAAAAAAGATTCTCTGCTGAGTAAAACTTAAAAGTGTAAGAGAGATATTTCTTATAAGGTGGACCAAGGAAAATASTSTTTAAAAAATTAGCATTTCGGGTCTACAATATATAAATGTGTGGCCTCAGGCGGAAGGACAGGCATCCAAGTCCCTTATTAGCTGCTGTTCTTCAGGGGCCTTCCTTCCAGTCCAGGCAGCACGGCCCAAACTTCAAGGGTGCTGAGCAGCAGCAGAGTTGGATCCATCACCAGCAACTAGTTTTTGCGGGTACTTTTTCCAAGGCAAAAATCACAAACTTTGCTTTAAAAAAAAAAATCTGGGATTGGATTATTTTTGTTTTCTACTGGGAATATTAAAAAGAAACCATACTATGGTGACAAAAAAATAGACAACCACCTTAGACACCACTCAACTCGGTTCTAGTGATTATTAGGTCCTAACAGATACGTTCTGATAGCAGCAGCTCATTTCCACACATCTAGAGCACTCAGTGTCGGAAGGACAGTTCCTCAACGAGACTGACAGATACAAGTGATAGCATTCATGTTGCTGGCTTGTACTACCTCCTGCACCCTTTTCATAAATCACCAGCGCACACGGCTGTCATTTTATTTACATTTAGTAGTGTGTTAAGTTTATGCACTTCACAGAAAATTTCAAAATCATGTCCCAAAGGCAGAATCATTTGGGTGATGTGATTAATTATGTGCATCTAAGAGCGGTAACCTTCTTGCTGCCAGTATCATAATCAGCTGAGGACTTTTAGGTTTTTAACTTCTCCCCCTGGTGGTAGTATCTAGGTTCCTATCTATTTAAAAAACAAAAACAACAACCTAACTCCCCCCACCCCTCCACCCCGCATAGTAGCTGAAGGTTTATAGCTACTACATTCAAATATTGGTTAGCAATTTTGGGATAAAGTAGATTTAAATGAAATAGAAGCAAATCTCAAAACTCTTCTAATGGAAGCACTCACCTCCTATAGCTCTCCTCTCTCTCTCTCTTTTTCCCACAATGCAATTACACCCATTACATCATTGTAAATTACATGCTGGTGTTATCTCAGTAGGTATCCGCCAAATGTAAAACTTACAGAAGGTCTTCAATGTAATAATGATGTTTTATCATTTTAATTACAAACTCTTTAAAAAACTCCCTAAAGTGTACCAATTGGGGTGGTCTAAATTAACAATATCTTGGTAGCCCAAGGGTAGCAAAAATAGATTGAACTACCAAATTTCATCATCCTTATAGCAGCTGTCTTCCTGCCTCTAGGAAGCTGAGTATTTAACAAAGCAGACAGCTTGGCACTGGCGTCTGATTAGCAGCGTGTGCATTGTCAGACAGAATGTGCTTGGCTCTTCTGTTCCAGGGTTGGATTAGAAGCCTGCAGAGCACTGGAACTTTATTCTTCASGCTTCTCAGAAGTAAATAAGTTCTGAATCTTCCTCTGTTGCTACACCTGGAAAACTGATTAAGTGCTTTCTTAGTAATGTGCATTATCAAATGCTAGACAATTTAAATAAAGGCTTTCAAATATGGTATTACAAAGAATGAAATATGCCAATTTAAAAATCACTATGGTTAAGCATAATATGTATAAAAATATTTCTTGAAATAAAGTGCTTTGAATTGTGYTGAACCTAAATATTAAAACATTGTTTGCGGGGGAGGAAGAATGGTCATTTTAGAGTTTGCAAATATATATTACATTCCTAAAATATTAAATATAAAAGATTTTTTTCCTGAACTAACATGAAGCATACTAGAAATAAAACACTGCCTTACAGGAATAATATTATTTTGCTGCAGGGTACAAAACATTAAATTATAAAAGGGTGACTCTTATTACCTTTTCACCAGAAATTTCTTTGAAAATTTATTACAAATGATTGTGCTTATTGGCAGAGTTCAAAACCAGTAGAGTCCACGCAAACAATCTACTTCAATGTGAAGTACATTCTTTTACTCTATCAAATCCATCGGAGGTAATCAGACTGGATGTTTTATTCAACAGGGCTGAAGAAAATTGTTCTACAATAGGTTAATTCAAAATGGCAGCATAGAAAATGCATCTGTCAGTGGGGATCAAATTACAGGGCAAGCTCCTCTCAATGCTTAGAAAAACAAGTCTGCAGTTCTACAGATTATGTGCCTGTGTGTGTTTAAAGGGGTGGGAAAGGAGCTAAATATCTGAGCTAACCTCCAATTAAAGTCAATCATAAAAACAGCCAATTTAATGAGTGCGGATTTCTTTGGGTAATTATAACACCAACCACTTTTTTCTCTTTTAAATCTGTAATTCTGCCTTCTTGTTATTGCTTGCTTTGTCATTAATCGCCTCAGGACCTTGATTTCCTAGCAACAGACTGCCACCAAACATTTGGCTCCTGTTCAACATTTTCTTTGTGAAAAATGGCACTGCTGTTGCCGCCTGGGCTGCTGCAGCTAGCCTGGCTGTGTAAGTGCTCTAATAATGTATTCCACTGGAAAAAAAAATCACATGATACAGGGTGCGATGACTGAGCTCAGTTAATTACTGAGCTGGGAAGTTTATCTACAATCTAAAATCTGTGCTGGGGGAAGGGTCTACAGAATTAAAAAATGCATTCCTTCCATTATTAACAATTTGAAGGTAAGAATTTGCAAAGAAATATTCTATTTTGAGGCATATAAGTTTATTAAGGATCAGATACAAAASGCCAATGTCCTTAAAATGTTGCTTGATGATTTCTTTCTCTACAATGCTGCCCCCAAACACACAAAAGAATCACAGAACAGTTTGCTGCAATTTAAGAAGGCAAATTAACCTATGTATCTGTCAGCTGTGTCTTTCCTACTTAAGGCAAAATCATTTGTATATGTAAATATGCTATATGAGATGGTAAGAGGTTTTCATTCACAGCAGGAACAGTACATACTGAGAAAACTGAATGTTCAAAATATTGTTTCGGTATATCGTACACTTAAGTAAATATTTAATAACCYGTGATAAGAGTAAAGATGCTTATCATTATTTGTGAAATGATTCAATTGGGACGGAAGAAAATCAGGTCTTGTGATTAGATGCCCTGTGATAAGGTAACATAATGTGATTTTTTTTTTTACTGGGTAGATTTATTAAGATTTTTCATGTCTTAGAAACACTGCCACCCCCAGTAATGATAGTTATGGAAATTAACAGGGCATGTCAGCTATGGCTCACTGAAGCCTGGCTTTAACTCTCAGAAATACGGCTCTATAAGACTGGCATGTTTCAGGACTGCTGTCACGATATGATAATTTAATATACCCAAGAGTGCACTAAGTATTATGGAAGCATCTGTGAAACTAATAAGCCAGTGGACATACTGATTCTCACCAGTGTCTCCATACTGTGTAACAAACTTACTACAAAGTAGTTGCAATTCAGCTCATCTGAGGGAGTGAAAAGGCTAGAGGGTACCTTAAAAACATCACAATTACTACCCTTGACAGATGAAAAAAAATGAAATTACAGAAGCGCTATAGCAGAGCACTAAGCACTAAAAACCCACCAATTATATCCAGAGAATAAAAGTATGTACATGCCTTTAAAAAGTAAATAAATCAGACATTTGATTTTAAAGAATCTGTTTAGTGTTGATAATAAGTCACACTGTTTCAAATGAACCTGATCCAATAACTTAGTATATTTTTACAAAAACTAATTCTTGGTTGATTTAACAAAGGAAATGCGCGCCCGCGCACCCGCGCGCGCGCGCGCACGCACACACACACGCACGCACACACGCACGCACGCACGCACGCACGCACGCACGCACGCACGCACGCACGCGCGCACACACACACACAGAGTTGTAGAAATACAACTCCAAATTCAGAAAATATTGAAAATTACTATACAACCATATCAAAATATTTGAGGAATATACTAAAGCTAGTTGATGTTTACAGGTAAAACATTTTAAGTTCAGTTTATTACCCATTTCAAATTAAAGACACATTAAATATAGAAGCCACACAAAATGTAAAAAACATATCTGAGGGCATAAATGAGGGCTATATGGTGTTTGTTAACTTCATTATATATATGTCACTCTGAAGAAGATAACGAAAAACATTGGTGGGTTTTTCTCCTTGATATTTAATTGCTAATTCTGACTTACCATTTAAAAAAGGGCTGGATTCTTCACAGAGTTAATTAAAACAGAAGTTAATACTTAAAAGATGAAGTCACTTAAAGGCTGCTAAGAAGTCTGGGTGGAGTGAATGTGGGAACTGGGTGGTAGAGGAGAAGGGGAGTTAGAGAGAGACAAAAGCAATCAAGGGTGGACCACACTGTCAGAGGCACTTGTGCAAGACAAGAGGAGCAGAAGTTGGAAGAAAAGCCCCTGTCTTCAGAAATCTTCCATGATTTAGAATTGCTGATATCTCTAGTGACAGCAGAGCAGTATTAGTGAAGAGGAGATTATGAGTAAGGTAAAGTCGACGAAACACAATGGTGCGAGAAGACACCTATCCACACAGACGAGATATCCCGGCTGTTCTGAGAATGACTGATGGGGTAGATACGTACATGGAAAAACATGTCTTCCATGGCTGCTCACTTTGCTCCATTCCACTCCCCCCACCCCCAAAAAGCCAGAACCACCCTCCCAATTCCATTTATTGCACTTTTACACAAATCAGAAAAAAATTGGYATTTTAAGAACCAACTCTAAAAACATGCATACACTGAAGAAGTAAATTAGAATAAGAGAAAAGGATCTTCTGTTGAAGACCTGCAGCAGAAAAATAGGCAAGACCAAAGGACCAAGGCATACATATCACTCCCATCGTATCTGCCAACAAAGGAAGATAATCTAGTTGTCTGACTRGAAACAATGGAAGCTCTTGGAGTATGACACTAGGATGCTATGAGAATCAAGTGAGCAGATGAACTCCAGGGGCAGTGCTAATGGACACGAGATGTCGCTAGCGATGATATAAATGTTCTACAATTAGATGATGGTGACAGTTGTAGAATTCTATAAATACAGGAACATCCACTGAAGTGTGTTTATTAAATGGTAGACAATATGGCACAGACACACCACAATAAAGTTGTTAAAATTGATTCAATCTCATTTGACTGGCAGACAGAGACAATACAAGTTATTGATTAAATCATACTGAACTATAAAAATTTTATCATATGATCAGTAAATATGGTGGGATGCAGCCTGCCAATATTCAGGGCTATTTTTCGTTCATTTTCCATACCTTTCCAAAGACAAACGAATATCCCATAAAACATACACTATTGTCATAATGTTTATCTATTTTCTCTTGTTCATATTTATTATACTCAGTAAATATTCTCAAGCTATTTATTGCTTGCTGCTCTATAATACTGAAAGTAAATAGAAGCAAAAGTACTTGTGTGAATGATTTACTAATTAATTTGGGGTGCTATGTGTACACATATGCTTATTTTCTTACAAATGTGACCAGAATACAGCATGAATTCCAATCTCACAAGAAATTCTAAACTCTCATTCATTATATTGCAGTAAGTCCACAAATCCAAGGCTTCCAACCTATCTTTAGAGTCTATGCTTTTATAACCAAGACTACCTTATTTCTTTTAAATAGGTAAAAAGATTATTCTGTTAATTGAATATTGACATTGATATTAGCACAGATTTATTTTCCTTTGTGGTAGCATGAAAATTTTATCTAACTTGAAAATCAGTCTCTATTACAGAGATCACTAGGTATTTATTTGTCRAAGAACATTATATGGATGGGATTTAGATGGCTGACAAGCTGTGGCTGCAGCTCAGTTGGTAGGGAGATTTGAATTGTATTCATGAAGCCTTTGATTTGGTTCCCAGCCTGTCATAAACTGGTCATGGTGGTATAAGATTCCWATCCCAGCAGATGGGAGGTAGAGGTGGGAGGGTCCAAAGCTCAAGGTCGGCCTCAGATGGACAAAGAATTTAACTTGCTGAAGATATTCTAAAGAAACTATGACTATTAAAAAATGATAGGAGAATCTGGTAGCATATGCCTATAATCCCAGAATTGGAGAGGCTGAGACAGGAGAATTGCTGCAAGTTTGAGATGAGCCTGGGCTATAAGTAAGACCTTGTCTCAAAGTGTGTGTGTGTGTGTGTGTGTGTGTGTGTGTGTGTGTGTGTGTGTGTGTATGACTGAGAAGAGAAATAATTAACTTTTTCACGTTATCTGCTATGCTACACTTCACTGTTTGGGCCATTACTTTAAGATACCAATTGGCACATGCAGTTGTACACCCCTGTATGGCAGAGATGCATTTGTAGCATTGGGTATACACTGACTTGAGCAGTTCTAGTCAAACAAACAACCCGGGTRCTCCTGTTCATTCYGGTGTTTCACTCTTGCACTCACTTTTTATTTGGGATATGGTAATACTGTGTTGCCCAGGCTGGCCTCTTGGCACCCTGAGTTCATATGATCTTTTGTCTTAGTTTGGTTTCTATTTCTGTGATAAAGAACATGAGCAAAAGCAGCTTGGGGAGGAGGAAAAGGTGTGTTTGGCTTACAAGTCCACACCACCATCCATGACAAAGGGAAGTCAGGGTAGGAACCCAAGCAGAAGTCTAGAGGCAGGAACTAAAGCTGAGACTAACGGGGAATGCTGCTTATTCGCCGTGTTATCTACTGCTCACCTGGCACACACACACACACACACACACACACACACACACACACACACACACACACACAAACCCAGGACCCCTGCTCAAAGCTGGTGCTGCCCACAGTAGGCTGGACTCTCCTAAATCAATCATTATTCAAAACTGTTCTACAGACTTGCCCTCAGGCAAATCTACTGGAGGAAATTCCCTGACTAGATTATTCTAGCTGTGTCAAGTTGACAAACAAACAAACAAAAAAAGGCCAGCACATCTCAGACTACAGAGGCCAAGGATTATAGACATACAACTTTATGCCTAACTTACTATCTTAATTTTTTTAAATGTAGTGTACCTTATAGTTACATGCAAGGCCATTTTCAAATAAAAGCTCAATACGATCAGTTAAACCCTACAAAGGCAAAAAGGCAGTCCAGAATAGGATGCTTGGGAAAAAAATAGAGTTTAAAAAAAAAAAAAACCAGGAATGAATCTATATAGTAAACACCGATTTGACCAAGACAATGGAAATTTTAWCACAAAAAAGTTCAAAAAGTGACATTTTGGATAAAAGGTCAAGTGTAGTTCAACTGTAACACCTCTTTATTAATCTCAGAAGAATATAGCAAAGATTAATTACTAAACTTTAAGAAGCACTTTGAATTCTATTTAAGTGTTTTATAGAGAAGTGTGACCTATTATTTAATCAATTATCTTTCACAGGATAACTTAGGTTTTAAAATAGATCTATTAGTTCACCTTTTCTGCCAAAGTATATTATTATGAGTATAGTTTTCAAAAGATGGCATTAAAAACTTTTTTATAGTTAACAAGGTTAAAGCAATAAATTGAAATAAGTCTATGAATTAGTAAAGCTTTGCTAGATTTTGAAGAGAAAGGAAGAAAATCTCAATATATATTAAGTGCTAGTTATGTTAAATTTGTCTCTTTACATTTGTCAGTTTCTCTTACGTATGACAGGACAGATCCATTTGTTCTCATAGCTACTTCTTCTTCTTAATAGAAAGATCACCAGATAACATACTTTAAACTGGAACATAATCCAGAGGATGGCTGCTTTTTATAATCATGCATCATTTAAATACATCTCAGAGCACACTACAAAAACATAAATCCTTAAAAACAGCAACGGTCCATTTCACTACATATACATTCTGACTCTTTATCCAATGTTGGCAGACCAAATTATGGACCCTGCCTCTTGTATTCCAGGAGGGCCTTGAACTCACTATGTAGTCACAGATGACTTTGAACTTCTGATATACCTGTAAGTGAGCACAACTACATTTGTGCTGGTAGACAAGTATTCTACCAATTGCTGTATCTCCAGCTACTGTGAATATCTTTTTAATAGCAAAGACTTACTTTAAATATGAGCCAAACAAAAATCAACCTACTTACTTACAGGATGTCACTATGTTGCCCAGTCTAGTCTCGAACTCGTGAATCTCCTGCCCCAGCCTCTGAGTGGCTGACTTATAAACATCCACCACTGTACCTGGTTGTCCTTAAAGTATAAAACTCTACCCACAAGAAAGTTAAACTTGAGATCTGATAATTGGCACTGTTTTAAAGATTATTTGATCTCATGTCTATCTATGAGTGTTCTGTCTGACTGTACCAGTGGGCACCCCAGGGGTGCAATGCTTTTGGAGACACCAGATGCCAGGGCACTAGAGTGGAAGACAGTTGTGAGCAGCCATGGAGGAGCTGGGAACCAATTGTGAGTCCCGCACACAAGCAAGTGTCTTTAAGAGTGAGCCATCTCTCCAGTCCCCTGATTATTTTATACAGTATATTTTAAACTTGCAAACTTCTCCAGAATGAGTTTTCTAAAAATAATGCATATATTTTTCAATGAAATCATACTGTACTGTCAGTGGAATTAAAGCAATAAAAGTATCATGAAAGCATGACCTTAGCAATTATACATATATGTWCAATAATCTCAGTGAAAAGATTTCAGATTTATATTAAAATTATGAAGATGTTTCTTTTTTAAGAGAATCTAGACTATTTTGGCAGGAGTGCAGAGACTGAAACAACTTCAGCATAAACCAAAGGTTGTTTTCTTATCATATATTTTCAGTTCTGTTTCCAACAGAAGACTTTGTCTAATATATTTATTGATGGCGATTTTATYTTTTTCTGAGACTTTCGCAGGTGAAATAAAAAGAAAAATAGTCTAGAGATAATGAAAAGGAAAGAATCAACAGAATATAAATTTGCAACTGAAGATGAATACCATATTCCAGAAAAAATCAGTACAGAATGAACATGGAAATGATGCACGGTTCTGTTATTAACAGGTCAAATTCAAAGGAGAAATTTGCAGGAGAAGCAAATGAGAGAGAGAGAGAGAGAGAGAGAGAGAGAGAGAGAGAGAGA
>BDUI01000263.1:38124-50044 GCA_002335545.1 Apodemus speciosus
CAGAGGTCCCAGACTGAGGCCTACCTCACCCGACAGCCGCCATCACCCACGTAGGAAAGACAAAACAATAACTAAAAGCCGCAGTCAAGAGGGAGACGGCATCATTGCTATCCAAACTAACTATAAAGGGCTGCCAGCACAGTTCTTTGCCAAAAAGCTTTAACAGCTTGGTAGCTGCGGACTGTAATCCCAGCACTCAGGAGGCTAAGCCTCCTTTGTGGAGCTACCTTTGTAGCCCCGAGAGGATGTATTTTTTTAAAAAGGCTTCTTTCTTCCTTTGAGGCGCTGAGGATGAGATTCAAGACCTCGTATATCTAGACCCAGCTTGATTACTGAGTTACATCCATAGCCCCGAGAGTTAGTCCACTCCAAGGCTGGGGATAATGTATGTTTTGTTGATGGCTATATTTACAGATGTCGACAAGAAACGCTTAGGTACTCATGACACGAATGTCTGCCAATATGTGATGTGTGTTCTTGGTACTGAAAATACAACAGCAAACAGAACTGCGAGCTCCCTGCCCACAGAGCTCGCAACCAAGTGCACCAAAGACACAACAGGACTGGCGAAGGTTCAGCTGCCCAAGCGCTGGCCACAAAAGCGCGGTGAGCCGAGGCCAAGGCAGAGGAGAGAACGGGCCACCAACACCTGTTGTCCGCCTCCACACAGGTGCTGTGGCACGTGGACTCACAAATACTTCACATGCAGAAACAGGAAAGAAAAAAATGCACAAAAAAGGACAAAACAGCTTTTTGTTTGCTTTTCAAGACTAGGCTTCTCTCCCCAGGCCCTGGCTGTCCTGAAACCTACCCTGGCCCCAAACTCAGATACACCTGCCCTCCCTGCCCCAGCCTCTTGAGGGCTGGGATTAAAAGTGTGCCACCACGCCTGGCTGCAACTATTTTAAATGGAAAGCAAATGAAGCTGAACACACCGTGGCAGGTCTCTAGAGTGGGGGTAAGGGACTGCCTGGCCTTTGGAGAAGTGATGAGCCAGTCACAACATTAAGAAACACGGATGATATTCTGTAACAGCAAATGTCTGTTTCTAGTCCGAACCTAATGGGTCCATCCATGTTCCCTTTTTGTTGTTTAAAGCAAGAAGAAAACAGGTTTACTGACTATAACTGCAAGGGGCAGTAATGATAGTGCAGCGCACCGTAGTGCTTCTTCACAGAAAACAAAGACTGAGCTGCGACAGCATGCAAGCTCTGTATGCTCTAGATGGCAAGTGGGCTCTTTCTGACTGGCAGCCAACAACATCCAGACACGTGACCGTAGAGAGGACACACTGCACATCCCTAAACAAGACTTCCGTGTTGACTGACTCTCCGGCAGTGATCTGCGTGGACGAGCTCACGGCAGCGCTACTCATGACAGCTGTAAGATGTCAACCCAAATGCTCAGAACTGATGAAGGGGCAAACAAAATGAGGCTTATCTATTGAATGGGATGATGCCAGCTTTAAGAAGATATGAATTACAAATACATGCAGCACCATGATTATTAGATACATTTAAAGGAAAGATGTCATACACTGTATGTTATTACATTTGGACTAATCTACAGATAAAAAAAATAACTTTGTGTTGGTCAGAAGCAAGGAGGAGTGGTAAGTGATTGTTGATAGATATATGAGTTGCTAATATCTAAGCAACTCATATAATAAGTTGCTAATTATCACCCACTGTAAATATATTAAAAAGTTTGGTATTCCAAAGATGATACACCTTTTTAGGGCTGTATTTAGTAGCTATAAAAATGCCTCCACATCCTAAAATCAAAAGCACAGGGCTGAGCTGGGTATGGTGGTGCACACCCTTGACCTCATAGTTCATCTCTGGGAGGCAGAGACAGGCAGACCGCTTTAAGTTTGAGGCTAGCCTGGTCTACACAAGAGTTCCAAGCCAGCCAGAGCTACGTGGTGAGACATTTCACAAACAAAGCAAAACAAGAAAAACAGAAACTAAAGAGTCGGGAAATGTAGCTCTACAGGGAAAGCTCTTGTCAAGACATGCGGACTAAAGAGGGGACATTTTAATTATTTATTATGACTGAAACCAGGGTAATCAAATCAACAAGGTAATACTCTCTCTGGTAATATTTGTGCAATTTTTTTTTTCTTCTTTTGAGAAAGATATGCATCCTTGGCGATTCTTAAACACATTACATAGACCAGGCTGGACTTGAACTCACAGAATTCTACCTGCCTTGACTTCTGGATGCTGGAATTGAAGGTCTGCATCACTACACCTGTTCTTTGTGTTATTTAGGCTTTCTTTCCCTACCACAACATAAACCTAAGCATGCTTCCATAGTCTTATAAGCAACACTTCTAAGGCTGGATATTACTCCAACCGCTGGGCATACTGTACTTTATTTAATTACCCTTGCTGACCAAGTCATTAAGACTATTTTCAGTGCTATTATAAGTAATATCCTAACAAAGATTTCTATGCACAAACTTTTCCCTGAATTTGGATTGTTTCCCTGGGCTAGACTCTTCAGAAAGGAATAAAAACGGAGCATGCGGAGACTGGAGAGACTCCGAGGCTGAGAGAACTGGTGGCTCTTAGCTGGCCTGGCTCCATCTCAGGTGGTGGCTCATAACCATCCATAACTCCAGTTAGAAGAAACCTGATGCCCCTTTCTGGTCTCCTTGGGCACCAGACATTCAAGTGGTGCATATGAATACATACAGGTAGACAAACCACCCACACACATTAGAAAAAAGAGAATAAGTGATTCTTTGGTCTTGATAAATATAAACTGCTAATTACTGGGCCAGTGAGGTAACTCAGTTGGTAAAGGTATTGACTGCCTAGCCTGATGACCCAAGGTCAATCCCTAGGACCACATCACGGAAGGAGAAAGTGGACTCTGACAGGGGAGAAGTTGCCCTCTGACCACTACCTGTGCACCATCATGTGTGTGCACACAAATAAACAAACAAGTATAGTTATTAAAAAGTTGTACTTTAGCTGGGCGGTGGTGGCACACRCCTGTAATCCCAGCACTCTGGGAGGCAGAGGCAGGCGGATTTCTGAGATCGAGGCCAGCCTGGTCTACAGAGTGAGTTCCAGGGCAGCCAGGGCTACACAGAGAAACCCTGTCTTGGGGGGGGGGGGGGAGAACCCAAATAAAAAGTTGTACTTTTCACGTTGAGATGATATTGTTATGCTGCTCGTYTAGGACAGAACCCATGGGCTGAAGCTATCCTCCTGCCTCAGGCCATCGAGCACTGGGTACACATGTAAGCCTCCAGGCGTGGTTTCAATGCAGCTCACTTACTCTTTCTGCAATGCTGGACAGCGGACTCCAGAGTTCAAGCATGCCTGGCAATCCATTCCCTCTGAGCACTGTCCCCAGCCCCCAGCAAAGTTTCTTATCAGGGCGTCGGGCCCATTTCTCAGCAGTGTCCCAAGTTACCTGCCATGCTTTAAGATTCTGGCCTCAACACACACATGCATAAATTCAATTCCCCAAAAGTAGTCTCATCACTTACTGAAAGTGTGTGAAACCTAACGTGGGCAGATCAGCACGTTCCTTAGCAAAGTCGGCAAGCCTCGAGATCACTCTAGCAAGCTACAAGAAAGATCATGTGGTGGAAAGAGGGTGAATGTAACTTCAACTAAATGTTCACACAATTTCACATAAAGTTACATCTTCAGCTCAGGGAGGGCAACACGTGTCTTTTCACCTTTGTATCTCGACGAGCCCTGGCAAGGATCACAGGGGCCAGCATTTGAAAACTGAGTCAGCTCCCTAACATATCACACACTATTTTAAGATCATTGCAGAATAGCAGGACCAAGTCATGACCTGAGCAACACTCCAGCAACACATCCCTGGTTGAACCTGCTACATTTAAAAAGCTATGCTTTAGAAAGCAATCCCTCACAGTCTTCCACACTGGCCTTAAACTCTAAGATCTGCCTGCCTCTGTTTCCCCACTGTTGGGAATTAGACGTGTACCACCCTACCTTACATTTTAACCCAAGAAAGGACAATTAACTCCACAGATGATACAGAGTCCCTGACTTGAGAACATGATAAGCTTTAGGTATCAGCACTGTGTAGACTCACTGAAACCGCACACACCTAAACTGGTAGGAAACTTCGGCCAGCATCTTACCTTTGGCAAAAGCAGGTCAAATGCATTTCTCAGAATAATCAGGTCCTGAAAAGGAAAATTCAATGGTTTCACATTAAACAGTGGCAAATAGCAATATTGTAATGATACTTTCTGGCCATTAGAGTTGGTGTCGAAGCTAGCAAGCAGTCCATTTCACTTTTAGCAGACTGTGCTTCAAAAGATGCTAAGAGGCTGCTTTGTCCTCAGTACCTTTTAGATATACAAGAGCTGGGCTGGAAAGTCGCTCAGTTGGCAATGTATTTACCTAGCAGATGCAAGGCCACAAATCCCACCCCCAGCGTCACACTCCAATAGCAGCACTTGAGAAGCAGAGGCAGGTCGGTCATGAATGTAAGGTGATCCTTGCCACAGAGCAAGCTCAAGCTAAAGACTAGCATCAGGAGAGGCTGTGAGGAGTGGGGACAACTTACAGAAGAGACCACTGGATTACTTACCATGGAACAAAACCTTATTGTTCACAGTGTGTGGTGGCCACAGTGACTGAGAACTGTGTAAGTCCATGGGCTTTTATATTTCTTACGTGGCACATTCCATCTACTTTTCCTCATTTATCATCCATCCATCCATCCATGCATCCATCCATCCATCACCCATCCATCTATTGGCAAGGTATCTCTCTGGCTGTTACAGAACTTACTATGTAGACCAGGCTAGCTTTGTCCTCACAGAGATCGGAGTCCCCTTTCTCCCAAGTGCCAGGATTAAAGGTTTAAGCCACCTTGCCCTGTTCATCTATCCTTGATAGCACAGGAAGGTATGATCTAGAATATCAAGGTTTAAGAAACTTAAAACTTTGAATTCTTTTACCCCCAAGTCCTGGGGATAGAATCTAGAGCCTCATGCATACAAAGATGAGCTACATACTCAAGCTTCAAGCTGCTCTTGTGGGCGGCAAGAGAAAGTATTTGGTAACTCCAAAACATGCCCCTATGTCACAAAAATCATGGAGACACAGCATCACTGGAAACTTTTAGAAAAGGATTTCTGAGCCAGCGAGATGGCTTATCAGGTAAAGGTGTCTGCTGCCAAGCCAGCCAACCTGCACTGCATCTCTAAGACTTACATGGCAGAGAGAAAAAACGGCCACATGCTGTCCTCTGATCTCAACATGGTGATCGTGGTGCACACATTCTGCCCCCCAGTAAGTAAATGTAGTTAAAGAATTTCCCAAGTAAGGGGATTCTTCTTCCATGTCTAACCAATTCTCTAATTATGCATCACCCAACGCTAAAAGGAAGACGGCCCAACGGCACACACCTGTACTCACTCAGGCGGCTGAAGCAGGAAGACAGCTTGAGCTCTCCAGCCACAGGCCAGCCTAGCTAACACAACAATGTACTGGGACCCTGTCTCAGAAACAAAAGCTGGGTGGTGGTGGAACAGGCCATTAGCCCCGGCACTCAGGAGGCAGAGGTAGGCGAATCTTTGTGAGTTTAAAGCCAGCCTGGTCTACATAGGGAGACCCTGTCTCAAAAATAATAAATAAATAAATAAATAAATAAATAAATAAATAAATAAATAAAGAAGGTATCACATGTAGCTGCCACCTTCATCTGAAGGAAGTCACTTGGACTCTAGTTTCAGGTCTCACGGGCGCAGTGTGAGAAATGCTAAAGCCACTTTTCCCAGCTCATGTGCTTCTGAGAGGCAGTCTCACTCGTGTTTCTAAGGCTGGGCACTGTGGACTGAATGCCCTTCCCACTCATTGTCCCACTGTTTACAGACATGTACCACTGCACCCAACCTACAGTTGGGTGTGTGACACCGGTTGGTTCACTGTGACACCGATTATTGGCGACACTCTTCTTTACATTTTCTCACCTGTAGAAATGGGAGAATGGGATCAGACCCAGACGACCCAATGTTCTGTGAACTCAAGAACAGCGGCTTGATAGAGACGGCTCAGTGCTTAAATGCTCTTCCAGAAAACCTGGGTTTGGGTCTCAGCACCTAAATGACAGCTGTAACCTGCTATAACTCCAGTTCCTGGGGACCCCACCTTCTTACCTCAGTGTGCACTGTACACACAATGTACACAGACACTTATGCAAAGCACCAAAACAAAAAGGAACAATTGGACCAGGCAGTGGTGGTGCACGCCTATAATCCCAGCGCTTGGGAGGCAGAGGCAGGTGGATCTCTGTTGAGTTCAAGGCCAGCCTAGACTACAGGACAGCCAAGGCTCTGTTACAGAGAAACCCCATCTCAAAAAAAGGACAACTGTAATACTATCCTCTCTTTTCAGAAGCCAAAAATAGTTTTAAAGGCCCTTGGTAAGTATGGAAATTTTAAATCACACAAATACATTATAAAGCCCGAAAGCCAAGTACAAACAGCATAGCTCCTACCGTATTGTCTCCGACGTAGCAGGAGGTGGCACCGAGATGAATGATGCCTGATGCTTTCGGACAGCAGTGGCCAAACGTGTGCACGTGAGCCATCACGTCATGCCGCAGGCGCTTCTCTTCCTCAGCGGCCATCTGGAAGTCAATGTTGCTCAGGTTTGACTTCATCTCCTCGATCTGCTCATCTGTGATAGGTAAACCCAGCGTCTGCAGAACAGGAAAAGAAAATCCAACGGCCTTTATGCGCAAGTATTCGAAATGAGGTTAAAACTCTTAAAATCTGGGGAAACAAGTATGGAGAAATTTTCTTTTCTTTTTTTAATATCTATTTTATGTGGATGGATGCATTTACACGCACATGCCAGAAGAGGGCATCAGATCATATTATAGATGGTTCTGAGCCACCATGTGGTTGCTTGGAATTGAACTCAGGACCTCTAGAAGAATAGCCAGTGCTCTGAGCTATCTGAACCATCTCTCTCCAGCCCATGGAGGACTCTTCTAAATAAACTCCGAAACAGGAAGCACCAGAGTCCTGATGTTGACTGTTAACTCCTGCCCCTCTCCACCCCATGTTGTTTTTTTTTTTGTTTTTGAGACAAGGTTTCTCAGTATAGCCCCGGCTGTCCTGGAATTCACTATGTAGACCAGGCTGACCTCGCACTCCTGAGTGCTGAGGCTAAAGGTGTGCGCAGCCACCACCGGGCTAATCCCTGCCTCTTTTGTTCTAGGGCTCAAACGTCATCAAGAAAGGCCTCCTCTAACCTTCGTGTCAAACATTCCGTGCCAACTGTTTCTTTAGTCTGGCTTTGTTTAGCACATGCATCACTGTATGACACTGTCTCACATTTAATAAACCCATTTAACTCTAGAAGGCACACTGCAGAAGAGACTTCTGTTCTATTTATTACTTAGTCCTTAGCTATGGCATGCAAGTGTACAAAGTACGGTGGCTTTGTACCCAACTCTGATGTACTTATAGTGACCAAAGTTAATAGTCCCTTAAAGCTGGGCTTAGTGATACAGGCCATAATCTCAGCACTTGGGAAGGAGAAGCAGAAGGATCCTGACTCCAAGTCAAACACTTGCCCCCGATTCCCCCTTCTCATAGCAAAACTCCCTTCTCATAGCAAAACTTATATACAGAAATAGTGGCTCTGAGACAGATTCCCAAGCTGTCAGTAGCTTTAAAGGCGCCCAGGTAAACAAAGTGACCAAGGTTCACAAGAATCCTAACTCTGCTGTCAAGCGCTAGCTGGGTAACCTAGGGCAAGCCTGGCTCCTAACAAACTTGGTTTTGTCCTTCGGAGAGAAGAAAATTCAGGGACTGGAGAGATGGCTTAGTGGCTAAAAGCACTAGTAGAAGGCCCAGGTTTAGTTCCCAAGACTCACACGGCAGCTTCCGACAAGCTGTTAACTAGCTCCCTCTCCTGGCAACGTCTGCAGGCACCAGATGTGCGTGGTGAGCGTGCGAACATACAGGCAAAGCACTTATACACAAAAAATTAAAAATACATCTTCTTTAAAAACGGTGCGAAAATCACCATCAAGTCTACAACGTACTTTAAAAAAAACAATTTACTTGTTTTGTGTGTGTGCACGTGTGTATGTGTGAGCGTGTGTATGTGTGAGCGCATACATTGAGGTCGGAGGACAACTAATGGGAGTCAGGTTATCGCCTCTCACCCTCTTGTCCCAGGGCTCGAACTCATGTCGGATGGCTTGGCGGGAAGCGCCTTTACCCCTGACCTTGAAAGGTATAAAAAGCACTCCACTTGAAGTAAGCTGTGGAAGGACGCAAACTCCCAGAGCCTTGCCCAAACCGAAGTCCTCCAAAGGGTGTGCCGGTCTCTGGGACTGTCGCCGAAGCAACAGGTGCTCGGGCCGTGACCTCCCTCGAGACAAGGGGCCCGGCCAGTTACCTGCTCGGCCTCCGCCAGCCATAGCCACAGTTGCCGCCATGTCTGGAATTTGTACCTGTCGCTGAACAAGAAACACATCTCGCGGCTGGCGTAACGGGCCGCAAGCGGAGAACGGTAGCTTTCGGCAGAGCCAGGGTCGCCGGCGGCAGCCATTTTCAACACGCGACCGGAACACGGCGGACACCAGCAGCCGGTCCAAAATCGGAAGCCTGGCGTGCGCAGGGCGGGACTTCCTCCTCTGGCTCCGCCTCTCGCCCTGCCCCGGAAGGGCGAGGTGGTCCAAGTTTGGCCCATCCCCTCTGATAGAGTCAACGCTTTTCTCTTGGTTTCTACGGAACACGATTAAAGCTTTTTTTTGTTTGCTTGTTTGTTTGTTTTGTTTTTCGAGACAGGGTTTCTCTGTGTAGCCCTGGCTGTCCTGGAACTCACTCTGTAGACCAGGCTGGCCTCGAACTCAGAAATTCGCCTGCCTCTGCCCCCCAAGTGCTGGGATTAAAAGCGTGCGCCACCAACGCCCGGCACGATTAAAGCTTTTTAAATCTTAGTTTTTCTATCAGAGGAACGCACATTAAGACCCGCGTTTAGGGCTGGAGAGACGCCTCAGCGGTTAAGAGCACTGACTGCTCTTCCGAAGGTCAGGAGTTCAAATCCCAGCAGCCACCATACAACCATCTGTAAAGAGATCTGACGCCCTATTCGGGTGTTTCTGAAGACAGCTACAATGAACTTAGATATAATAATTAATAAATCTTTAAAAAAACAAAGACCCGCATTTAACCCCAGAGGCATTCGTAGGGACGCCAGGAAGGAGCACTAGTGGACAGTTGGAGTATTGCAATCTCGCAGGAGCTAGACTCAACTGGAGACCGAAACTTTTTTAAAAGATTGATTGATTGATTGATTTAATGTATATGAGTACACTGTAGCTGTCTTCAGGCGCACCAGAAGAGGGCATCAGATCCCATTACAGATGTGTGAGCCACCATGTGGTTGCTGGGAATTTAACTCAGAACCTCTGGAAGAGCAGTCAGTGCTCTTAACCACTGAACCATCTCTCTCCAGCCCGAGACCGGAACTCTTAAACCACCGCCTGCTGGTTCTGAGCTCAGAAAGCATCCTGTCAGAATTACTCCATGCGTGATGAGAACATCAAACTAAAAATTCAAAAATTTCCATATCAGAATAAAACTGAAAATAGCATACATACATTTTTAAAAGAACTAATACGTTAAATTTCTATTGGCTTCTATATTTGCACCAGGAAAGGGCGAACGAAGCAAGACAAATTTGCTTAAAGCAACAAGAACAAAAAACAAAAAACAACAACAAAAAAAAAGCAAAAAGGACCTGCCTTCAAGATTGTTCTCCAAAACCAAAAAAAAAAAAAAAAAAAAAAAAAAGATTGTTCTCCAAGGGATAGCAGCGACAGAGGATCGTTAAAATGCACTTCGTTTGAAAGTGTCATGTCTAACACTTTATGTAGTAATTACATACAAACATTAGGAATAAAAGGTATTAGAAAAAAGGTTTAAAAAAGAAAATGTAATAGTGAAAGGTCGCCGGGTGGTGGTAGCACACGCCTGGGAGGCAGAGGCAGGCGGATTTCTGAGTTCGAGGACAGCCTGGTCTACAAAGTGAGTTCCAGGACAGCCAGGGTTACACAGAGAAACCCTGCCTCGAAAAAACCAAGAAGAAAAAAGAAAAAAAAAGGTGAAAGGTTGTTTTGGGGAGCCAGGCATGGTGGAACCCATTTGTAAACCCAGCACTTGGGTGATGTAGACAGGAGGAGCAGGAGCTCGGTCATCCTCAGCTATAAAGTAAAGACCCACAAAGCTCTTGTCTCAACTACTCACCAAAAACCAAACCAAAAACGAACAAAAGCTTAAACAAACAAACAAACAAACAAAAATCAAGCAAATACAAATAGGTGGCAGTGTAAGCTTCTCCTTTTCCTCCTTAAAACTGTTGCTTTAAGTARGAAGGTAATTATTTCATTGACAGTTATTCTAATAGGCTTTTTTCTTCTTCTTCTTCTCAAGACAGAAGGTTTCTCTGTGTAGCCTTGGCTGTTCTGGAACTCATTCTGTAGACCAGGCTGACCTTGAACCCATAGAGATCTGCCTGCCTCTGCCTCCCCACTGCTGGGTGTGTCACCACCTCCTGGCTACCGTTTGTCTTTTTTGAGAGAGGGACTCACTATGTAGCCAGTCCTAGCTGTCCTGGAACTGTTAAACAGACCAGAGAGCCATTTACCTCTGCCTCCCAAGTGCTACAATATAAGGCATGTGCCACCATGCTCAGGGGGCAGAGATGGGCGCATCTCTGAGTTCAAGGCCAGCCTGGTCTACAGACCAAGTTCCGGAACACCGAGGGCTGCATAGAGAAAACCTGTCTCCAAAAAAAAATGTTTTTGTTGGTTGCTACTGTGCTGCTGTGATGAATTATAATCTAAATATCTGATATGTGGGATATCTGATATGTGACCCCTGTGGGAGTCCCACTTGTTGAGAACTACCATGGTCCAGATCCCATCTGTCTGCTTTGGTTACCTCTACCCAGCAGTGCAGCTAGCATAGAGTACATACATACTCATTAAAATAATTTGAAGCCAGCCTGGTCTCCAGAGCGAGTTCCAGAATAGCCGGGGTTACAAGAGAAAACCTGTCTCCAAAACAAACACCCAAACAAACATACAAACAAAAGCCACATTCAGCAACATAAAGAGACCCATGATAGGCATGATACGTTAGATCTGAACACTGCTCCCTCTTCCCCACACTGCCACTCCCTCAAGGCCTTCCTTTCTCGGCTCCTTAGTGTCTACTATTTCGGAGCTCAAAACTTAGCTGTTGCCAGAATAGTTTGTCCATCAGGCAAACCTACCAGCCACCTGAGCCTTGATTGGCAGAAGGCTGGATTGGAGGCTGTGGGCGAATGTAGTCTGAATAGGACGCATTCCTGGGACTTGGCACTCTGGACTGATTCAGGGGTAGAGTCGCTTGGATGTGCTGTAGCGGCGGCTCACTGCTCTCTTCCACAGAGTCTCTCGCAAAGCCCATCCTCAGCGTCCCTAGCCACCTCTTCTGCCTCTGCCTCGCTTGGCATCTGGTTACTTTTCCTCATCTAATTGAAGTTTTAGCCTTTAGCTTTCTACTTGGACCTGATTCTCTGACTTTATTTTTTGTGACATAGAGTGTTACTTTGTAGCCCTAACTGGCCTGGGACTCACTATGTAGAGAGATCTGTCTGCACTCCTGAGTGCTCAGATTAAAGGCATGGGTCATCATGTCCAGCGGGTTTTTGTTTGTTTTGTTTTGTTTTTTTGTTTCTTTTCTTTTTTTCTTTGAGACAGGGTTTCTCGGTATAGCCCTGGCTGGCCTGGAACTCACTCTGTAGACCAGGCTGACCTCAAACTCAGAAATCCGTCTGCCTCTGCCTCCCAGAGTGCTAGGATTACAGGCGAGCGCCACCATTGCCCGGCTTTGTTTCTTTTTTTT
>BDUI01000263.1:139162-150237 GCA_002335545.1 Apodemus speciosus
GAGCTCAATTCTAGTGAAAAGCCCTTGTGCATTTTTCTATAATCCCCAATTATCTAAGAATGAATGGGTTTGATCCACACACCAATTCCTGAAGGCAATTTAGGTTTTATTCCATTGTAACTATTTCTTGGAATGCGATTTTGAAGATTAGTCAATGCTTTCCCCATTTGTAAGCAACAAATCTAAATCATGTTGAATATGTCTTATAATGTGGGTGCTGTTACCACAGCCAATTCTCAGATGGTGAAAAGCTGGACAGTGAGTGCCTATGTCCTGCCAACATTACACAATGCTCCTTTTGCAGTGTCAGCCTAATGAATGAATGGAGTCCTTCTTTATACCTCTCTGGTGAATGGGAATTTAACATGGTTTACTCAGGGATGGTTCTGGAAAGAGTAAACTGCCATTGAACACAGTGGAAAGGGGCTCGTGTTTAATTTCTGTGTGGAAGAAATTTAATTTTAGCCCTAAATGAAAGTCAATGTTTTAATAAAATGACACTGGCAACATTCATGCTTGTTCTATATCCATTGCTGAGGACAGAACCCAGGACACTCTGCTACCAAGTTATACACTCAGCCCACCACCACCATCCATGATCATTCACTTATTAAACAAGCATTTGAGCAACTACTGGGTACCACACACAGACGCATGGATGCTGTTGACATTAATATAAATACGACGTCAAGAAATTCATATTCAGTTTAAGGAGGAAGACAGACACAAAGAGGTGGTTAAAAAACAATGAGGAAAGAAAGCAAGCCATGGAAACTGTACAATGGCCACAGAATACAACTTCTGGTACATGCTCTACAATCCTTTTCACCAGAGGCCATTTTATGCCTTCTAGCTGTCTTTACAATAATATTGGGACCACTAAGASGATCACAGGGTAAGCTTTGTGCTCTTCCCTTAAAATTACTAAATTGAAATTTAATTCTAAAATTATACAGTGGCTTAGTACAACAAAATGCTGTCAAAGACAAGTGCCAGCCTGTGTGAGCCCAGACTTTTGTTAGCTGATCCGTTCTCTCTCTTCCTTTCTTTCAGGAGCCCTGGCTGACTTTGAACTTCCAATCTTCTTGCCAAGAACTGGGTTCTAGGCAGGCATCATCATGCCCAAACGAGACATCTGAATTCTTATATTAGTCATAATTAATCCCTTGAAATTTTCAGGTTTGTTCTTTGTTATTACTTCTTACTCAGTCTTCAATGTAGATGTACACACACTGCGCCCAGCTGTATAAACTACATGCTCTATATAAATACTCCTAATTTACTCTCAAATGTAGCCACATTCTCCTTTATTTCAAACAAATTTCCTATTTGTGCAATACACAAAAAAGTCCACAGTATATCTGCTTTATAAACATTAAGACATTATACATAAAATATATTATATATCAATATAAGACATATATATGCATGTGCATATATATGTGTGTGTATATACATATACGTGTTTTAAAGATAGAATTTCTCGCCGGGCAGTGGTGGCGCATGCCTTTAATCCCAGCACTTGGGAAGCAGAGGCAGGTGGATTTCTTAGGTTCAAGGCCAGCCTGGTCTACAGAGTGAGTTCCAGGACAGCCAGGGCTACACAGAAAAACTCTGTCTTGAAAAACCAAAAACAAACAAACAAACAAACAAACAAACAACCCAACAACAAAAAACCAAACAGATAGAATTTCTCTATGTAGCCCTAGCTATCCTAGAAGTCATTTTGAAGTCCTCAAACTCAGAGAGATCTGCCTGTCTCTGTTTCCCCAGTGACAYTAATATTTTAATGCAACAAGCACTTGTCTATGTTAAGAATCAAGACAGAATATATACTGACTAAAACGATCATTCTCAACTTGTCATCTAGTCAACAACCCTGCTCCAGACTCTTCAGGTCCCTATTGGCTTCATTCCCACAGACAATTGGTACACAGTGAAGACTGTGTACCAATTTAGTAGATGAAATGTGAGTGGCTGAAAGGAAAATGTTCTAAGTTCACTTGAGACTTTGGGGGTTGGGGTTGGGGGTCAGCAAGGCACAGGGCAGGAGCTCAAAGGCCACAGGGCAATAGGAACAAGCCAACACTAGTACACCTGCACTTCTCTGAACCTGACAGGGAAGGTGGCTATATATCCAAAGTGAAAGACAATAGAATAGGCCCATCCCTCATCTCCTGTGAGAAAAGTTTTATGTAGCTCACTTGGCAGAGAAGTCACTCACTATGAAGCTGAGGAACATCTGAACTTCCAACCATTCTGCCTCCACCCCAAATGGTGGGATTGCAAGTATACATGACCACACTAGGCTCGTTACCTGCTTTTTCTATTCACATTCTTTATTCTGGAATTGTAGGCAGTTCTGATAGGCTAAGATTGAAAGTCAATGCTTTGACAGCATGACGATATGATAGAAGATTTACCACTATCAAGATGACTGAAACACCATTAAAAGCAGACAAAATTTTAAGCTATCTGATACAGCACTAAATAATTGTCTCTGTTCCTTTTAATTAAATCATAAAGAATAAATTACATTTATACATTTAATATAGCAGGACTATCTGCCGCCCAATTCTAAGAGATTTCCAAGAATTTTCAAATGCTGTTCCTCATAAATGATCTATTTATATATTGCTTCAAATAATGAAATCACAGGGCATGCATATTCAGTGATGCTGGGAAAAAAATCTGCCGTGCTTCCCTTCTGCTTCACATTAGGTCTGACAGCTTTACTGTTCTTTGTGAATGGTTCTCTCTGAACCTCCTAACAGTTTATACCTCCATAAACTTAAGCTTTAAAACCAGTACTACAGTAGGGACCCTCAAAACTGACTGACTTGCAATAAGGCTCTGCTTGCCAAATCTCCACATAACCACACTAGACCTGGCCAGCAAATCTTGTCTCCAGAAAAGCTACACAGTGACCCTGCAGAGCCAGAGCAAGTCACACATTACTAATGGAATGGTGGAGCAGGGAAAAGAAAGCCTGGGATGGGGCAATGCTCTGAAGCAGAAGGCTGTGCTATCTGCTTCCAACAGTTCCATCAGACAAACATTTTTCACCAGGACTTGACAGCTGTCAACTCTGCCTTTTCATTTAGTATCTCTTTCCCCCCTCCAAGCACATTCCTCAAGCAATGCAGTGCTCTAGCCCCCAAGACACTTTGCAAGATACCATTTGTTTCATCATTTTTGAGACCAGGCCACACTATACAGCTCAAGCTGGTCTAGAACTAGCTATGCAACCCAGGATAACCTCAAACTGAGCATATTTCTGCCTCCCTAGTGATGGGATTAAACACGTGCCCCCATGTCTGGCCTACATGTCTGAGGGCAGTTTACTGATAGATTATTAAAAAGCAAAATTTCTTAAACTACAGTGCCATGGGTAGGCCAAAAATTCAATAGGGTATATTTGAGCAAGTATTAAAAAGTCTGTCTATAAACTTGGAGAGAAATTATGTTCAGATAGCAAAACAACATGAGTTGAGATTTTCCTAATACTGTTTACTTATGTTTTCATACAATAAGCTGCAACACTATCATCCCTTGTATAGTAATATGTATAAGTTTCAAACATTTTTCTAATTTCTAATATCAGATTTTTTAACTTTCGAATAAACTAATTAAGAATGTCTCAGATGTGCCTTCCTGTGTTAGGTATTCAAGTAAGGCAGTCACTGTTGAATGACCACCAAATACAGAGATAGTCCCAATGCTAAGCTCACCTTCTGGGTGGCTTCTTTTTTCTTTTTATCCTCTTTCTTCCTTTTCTTGTCTTCCATTAACTGTTCTTCCCTTTCTTGCTCCTTCTCTCTGTAAAAAGAAGTGACACACTTCTTAACAGAAAGGTTATACATGTATATTCACACCCCACTTCTGTAGCAAAAAAAGACAGTATTAATACCTTACACCAAGACGACACATAAAACCCATGACCCTTAGTTATTCCCCCATCAGGGTTTGCCAACCCTTTCACAAAATATTTATTACATAGGCTTGGTGTCTAAGATGCCTAAAAGCATTTCTATAATATCTGTATACATTAGTGCACTTTTATTTAGTAATAGGTTTATTTTGACTATAATACATAGTTGACTTCTAGTAATATTTAAAACAAATAATATAGATATGTTAATTCAGTTGTGGTATAGATATTTTTATAATTTAGCTGTCTGCCCGAGATCTCTTTGGAATGGTAAACATATACATTTTTTAAATAAACTTATTAATACCATATTTGCACATATTTCCTATGAGTGTGTGTGTGCACACAGACCTTGGGTTTCTTCCTTCATCACTGTAACTTTTTCTTTTGTTAAATTTCACTTTATTTTGGGGGTGTGGGTGTTTTGTTTGTACTCTATATGCACCTGGTGCCTGACCAGGCCAGAAGAGGGCACTGGGTCTCTAGAACTGGAGTTATAGGTGCCTGTGAGCTACCTTGTGAGTGCCAGGAATTGACTTGGGTCCTCTGAAAGATCAGCAAGTGCTCGAAACCACTGAGCCATTCTTCTAGACCCTCCACCTGATTTGTTTGTTTTGCTGTTTTGAGGCTGAGCTCTAGGTTTCTAGTAGACTGGGTGGCTGGCAAGCCTCAGAGATGTACCTGTCTCTCACCCCTAACCCCATGCCCTAGGGCTGGGGTGACAGTATGGACTTAGTAACAACAACAACAACAACAACAACAACAACAACAACAACAACAACAACAACGACACCACTAAAAACTGCAGTGCTGGGATCTTGCTCAGGTCCTCACGCTTGTACAGCAAGCCCTTTACTTACCCAGCCATCTCCCCAACCCCAGTGTACATGTTTTTAAAGAAAGTACTAAAGAGTCCTAGAAATTGAAGTGTTCTCTGGTGGGTAGGTTTGCAAGTGCATCTTTCTCCTACAAATACAAATTAGGTCAGTTAATCTGCTCCACTCATTAGCATAAAAACAATACACCCTAATAGTTCAGTCGAGGAATTGTGCTAAATCTTAAGATATACAATTTATATTACAAATCCAAAGTTCATTCTATGTATCTACCAAGAAACAAGGCCAACTCACCAAGAGTTATAACCTCAGATAGAGGGTTTCCACTAGTAAATGAGCCCCAGATAGCTTACTGAACCTTAGAAGGGAAAGCAGTCAGAGACCTAGCTCCTAGTTCCCCACAGCAGGGAACAGACACAGCCTATGGCAATTAAGATTTTAAGTAATAACACATCAAATTATTACTTCACAGACACCATCTAAATATGACCAAGATGAAAGAGACTAAAGAAACAAGGAACTAAGAGGTCTGCAAATGGTAAATTCATAAAAATGGTTCCAGAGGGATTCAAGTGTAGGTAAGAAGGCAGGCCAAGTCAGATACACTCAGCCTATTCAAAAGAAATGGGAAGAGCTCAAGTGGGCACTCATGTATAGGTAATCAATGCTTTATCTACAAAAACAAGAATTTTCTATACCAGAAATGGCAGCAGGCAATCCCAACATGTAGGATGCTTTGGGAAGTAGAGTGAGGACAACTACTGAGTTATAAGCTAGCACTGGCAACACAGTGGAACTCTATCAAAAACAAACAACAACAAAACCAAAAACACAACCACCAAAATACAAAAACAAAAACCCCCAATATCAAAACCAAACCAAACCAAAAAACCTAACAAACCCAAGCCAAGCTGTAATATCTTAAAAAAAAAAAAAAAAACTCCTGTTAAGCTGTAACTGAATCCACAGACACAAATATCACTTTCTCCTCTACCCCATGGGCGTAAATATACAAAAGTTTTATGTGCAAACAAGCGCCGAGCCTAACTCCCGTGTGAAAACACCACCAAAGGCAAGCCTGTTTCCAACTCCCGTAGGTCCAGCAGTGCACTCTCAGACTAGAAGGGTCAGCACTGCCTATGTGTGTCTGTAGTAGTACACTTTGGCCAGGGCGGAGATAGGGTTTAGGGGTTAAGAGTGCTAGCTGCTTAGTGCAGAAGACCTGAGGTTCGATTCCTAGCACTCACATGGGCAGCTCAACCAATGTCCTTTTTTGGCCTTTGTGAGCACTAGGCACTGATACAATGCACAGACATATAGGTAGATAAGATATCTATACTCATAAAATTATAATTTTTTTAAAAGAAAAAAGTGGGACAGGTAAGTGCTAACCATCTAAGGGGCTGGCCACAGCCCCCATTATAGATGGCTTAAGGGGAGCTGTGCTTTCTCTGGTCAAGCAAAGCAGACGAGGTTCCCTGTCTGTCATTACCACTCAGCTCCCATATTTCATAGTAAAACTGGTTACAGAAAAGGAGCAGCCAAAGTTTGGACATCTCCCACTTAAATATTTGGTGCTCTGATAAAACAGGTTGTTATTTTTCTCCTAAGTCTAAAATTTCCAAAATTAAATTTATATTAAAAATCCCCCCACTTAAAAAGTTCATTAAAAAGATGCATGCTCAAAAAATAACTAAATCTTTTTCAATTCTTTTCCTATGAACAGCTAATTCAGGGAAAGAGAATGAAATTCATGCTTTCTAGAAGGACNTGCTCTGGAATGACTGCAAACAACCCACCTAATTACTGTGCACCCACTCTCTTCTGAGTGGACTGCAGGCTGAGTCAGCTGCACTGTGAAACCTGCAGACAGAGAGAATGAAAATCTTACCTTTGGTTTTTTGTTCCGTGACCTGCAAAAGAAATAAATAACAGACATAAGTAAATAAAATTTGCTTTTCAGTTCAGTACTATACTGTACGATCATTTTAATTTTATTAACTTAGGCAATACAAGTTGTCAGTACACGCAGTACTCAGGCCTAGTTGAAATCTAAAACCTGCTGGGAGTCAATTCAGACATTCTTCTAGAGCTGTTTAGCCATACTCACATACATAGTATTCGGAGGAAATCTAAATTAAAACAACAACAACAACAACAACAACAACAACAACAACAACAACAGAAACAACAGTCACCACCATTCCACTCACTAAATGACATAGACCCTGTATTGGAAATACTGTTAGCCATTTTGATTGCTCTAATTTTAAAAAGTCAAATAGATGTGGCCAGAAACTCAATTTGCCATTAATACAAAAAGATCCCTTCCTGAGTATGAACTCAAACACTTCTGAGCTCAAACCTAAAAAGCCTGAGGGACCCATCATGAATTTCAGTCTCATCGGAAATTTCAGKTACAAGGGAGATTTGAAACCAAGCCTGTGTGACTCAGTTACTCACTTATTTGGTAGAGACAGTCATCTCTCCTAACAGGATTTTGGTTAAGGGTTAAAAAAAAAAAATCAGATGATGTTCCCAAAGTTAAGTTGAAATCTGTTGTTATTATCAAAACTTATACCATAAAGTAGAGCATTAAGATTGAACTGTGCAAAATTTGAAGAAAATTTCATGAATGCTTTATTAAAAGTATTTCTTTATGCCATAACTAAGATTTTATGAAAACCTCTTAAAATGATGGGTGACTCTAAATATAGTAATGAACTTAGGGGGGTTGGAAATCTTTTGAAGCCAGCTGGAAATTGCTTCTGATATTTCTATAGGGTGTGTGTGTGTGGGGGGGGGCAACAACACTGAGATACTCAAATACTCCTTATAATATAAAAACAAAACCACAAAAGAAAAACATCACAAAGCAAGCAAGCCAAAATCCTAGCTATGGATGGATTACATTTACACTAATTATCTGTGTAAGAATTGTTAAAAATGAACTCAAAGCCCTCAATGCCCAGGGCCCACAGAGAAAGAGGGGCAGAAAGACTGTAATAGCTAGAAGTCATGAGGACCAAAACAGTTCTGAACCTGACAGAACCACTGCACTCATGAATTCACAGCAGCTAGAAAAGACCTGAACAAAATCAACCCAGTTAGCAATCGAGCACGAAGGAGGAAGGCACCTTAAGATCCCACCCTGAGCTCGCCCAGAACCGACTAACAGTTGTAGCTTCAGAGTCAGAGTGGCTTTCTTGAAGGGTGAGGCCCATGGTAGGTCTTTAGTGGGCACAGTAGGAGATGGCTACACACCCTTGACAACATGAGCAGCACAAATTACAATCAGAGGCTATAGAAAAGTGGGAAAGACAGGACACTGGGGGGTGGTGGTGGGGGGATGGATCTGGGAGGAGCTGAGGGAAGAATGGGAGGAGTAAATATAATCGAAGTATGTACTGCATGTTTTGTATGAAATTCTCAAAAGCACTAAGAATACATTAAACAAAAACATGGTGAGAGATAAACCCATAAAAGTAACTTCTTTATTAGGCATAATTTTATATACTTTCAATATATTACCCAAAATGTAATTAAATATATAGTTAAATAATTTAAAAATGAATGCCACAAACTTCTTTAATATGTGGCTAGTAATTATTCTGGATTACTATTATTCAGGAAAATACAGTCATCTTTGGAGGGTATGTCCTGTAGCTGGCTAGCATTCAAAACAGATTTGAGCACACTTAGATTCTGAATCTAACCTAAACCATCTATTCTTAGGATTCTCTAGAGTGTTTCTTACGTTTTTGCATTAAAGGAGAGGCTAACTGTACTACACTGAAATCTGTTTAAGGTCTTTTTTTGTTTGTTTGTTTTCGAGACAGGGTTTCTCTGTGTAGCCCTGGCTGTCCTGGAACTCACTCTGTAGACCAGGCTGGCCTTGAACTCAGAAATCCGCCNTGCATGCTCAAAAAATAACTAAATCTTTTTCAATTCTTTTCCTATGAACAGCTAATTCAGGGAAAGAGAATGAAATTCATGCTTTCTAGAAGGACATTTATTTCCAAAGCAAATATTTTTCAAAGCTTTCCAGGAGACAAGCTTTGCTTTCTCCCTGATTTTTTTCTTTCATTTCATTTTCAAACAGCATCTTGATACAATTTAAGTCCTCTTGTACTTTTCACTTTCTTAGGGAAATGTTAATTTACCTTGCTTGCCACTAACTTGCTTGAACCAAATAGTACGGAACTCACTTAGCTCTTAATTCCATTATCTCCCTAGCTAGGCTGCACAGAAATATCATTTGGGGAGCTCTAAAACATCCCAGTGCTGACTCAGAACCCAAGCAGAGTGAGGAAGACACCCACTGCAGTAGTAATGGAAGAGCGCGTGCCTACAGAAGGGTGTCAGTAAGGAAGGCTAGTAAGACAACGGCAGCCAGGTTTCTCGAGTGGGGGGGGGGAGTTACAAAAATGCAAAGGGGAAACAGACAACCAAAATGGGGAGCTGGATGTAAATTGGTTACCAGCAAGTACTCATTGTTTTTAATAAACACAAACACAAACACATACACATAACTGTTTGCCAATCTAGCTACCTATTCCTGCCTATATCTGTAGCCACGAGGCTACAAAACAAGGTATACTCAAACAGTAATGAGCCAAAGATTTGCAACTTTTAAATACCATTCTTTAGTAAAAGAACCAGAGTTATCTGAGGGTGGGGAACCAAGATGCTAATTCAGGGGCTAGGGCCAGGAAGGTTACTATGAAATCAGACTGCTTGCCATAAAGCACAAAGTCCTTAAAAAGGATGACAGTCTGAAGGGATCCGACTATGGGGACAACATAAGATCATTGTGATGCTAGCAGAGGTTATAAACCATTATATAAATTAGTAAAACACAAAGGACAAAGGATTTCCCAAGAAATAAATAAATTATGAGAGAGAGGAATGGAACATTCAAAGAGTTTAAAAACACCTACACACAAAACACTTTTCAATTTTAAAAGGGAAAAGAGTATTAGGAGGCTGAAGATACAACTTCAACCAAATATTCTATCACCTGTTTAACATCATGGGAACGTGCTGGGCATCTCTTTCACGTGGGTTTGGGCATGAAAGGTGAAAAGAACATTGTCTAGGAGCTGGATTTAYGACCAGTTCCCAGCACTTGTCTCTGTAGGCGGCAAATCTTTGCCATTTCTGTTTTGTTAGTACTAGAAGAACTGAAGTATATGTCTCCCCAAACATATACATAAGTAAACAAAAGATACAACAGGGACATTACAATCCAGAATAAATCTAGAATGGTAAAAAGTCAAATTATACTCCCACTGGCCCTTGTCATGATGAGGATAGACTCCAAGGTCAACTGAATGTTAAACACAGGCTCCTGCCACTGCAGCCCCAAACTATCAAAGCTTCTAAAGGGAAACCAGCATTCCTTCCTGTAGAAATCTCTCACTGTCTGTTTAGAAGCTTCACCTGTCAAATAAAGTCGACTGACCTGTAGCTGAGGCAGGAAATAGAAGGAAGTTCTAGTAGGAATAGAACAGAAGTTCTAGTAGAAAGCAAGAATTCACTGGGAACATGTAGAGCAGAAGCATGGGAACTGACATATGGCAGAATTTAAGATTAGAATAAATGGGATATTAAGTAATAATATTGGGAAACAGGCAAAGCCTATGGCATAGGTATTTGTAAATATATTTGAGTTTCAGAGTCATTATCCTGGGGGCCTAGGGTTAGGAGGAAAAACTTGGATTTTAAAGTTATGAGTTGAAACTTTTAAGAAAGGCAGTTGTAAAATGTCTCAGTATGTAAAAGGCACAAAACTGCCAAATGTGACAAGCTGAACTTGATCCCTGGGTGCTAGTGACAAACAGACTCCACTTCTGCAAACTGTCCTCTAACCTCCACACTTGCGCACACAAACACACAAAATAAGATGTATTGTTTATTTAAAAAACACAAACAAGGTTAAGCAGTGGTGGCTCACACCCTGAATACCAGCACTTGAGAGGCAGGTCTCTGTGAGTTCCAAGGYCAGCCTTGTCTACAGATCAAGTTCCAGGACAGCCAGGACTACAAAGACACCCTGTCTCGAAAAATAAAGAAAAAAAATGAAACCAAAACAAACACAAAGGCAATGCTTGATGGGCTGGGGTAGCTAAGTCAGAGCTCCGGCTGTGCAAGTGTGAAGACCTAAGTGTGCTGACTCCCACCTGGAATTCACAGGTGTGGTCCTGGCCTGGCTGGAGGTATCCCAGCCTTATCAGCAAGCTCAAGGTTTCAAAAGGAGTCCCAAAACCAAACTGGATCGCTCCTAAGGAATGATTCTTGAGGCTCAC
>BDUI01000263.1:154642-173290 GCA_002335545.1 Apodemus speciosus
ATAATAAATAAATAAATCTTAAAAAAAAAAAAGAAAAAACTTTAGTCAATAGTCCTAGGCACTCACTTTTAAAAATATTCTAGAATCTACATTTCATCCTATCATGTTCCAAACAGTTTTCTATTAACCAACTGTTTCTTGTCTTAAGCATCTCAGATGCCATAAGGTCATTCAGAATGCTTTTCTACCACACTGTTCACAGTAACTCTTTTAGCTGTTACCACTTTGTGATGGYATGTACCTTGGCTCTGTTAACACCAACACCAATTCCAAGTCCCTTTTTGGCTTGTTTCCCAGACTTTCTTATGACCAAAGACAGTCATTTAATGTTGCCATAAAGAGCAAATATGTTTAACTTCAATGGGGAACACACAAGCTTCACATCCTGTCAGAGAGCAGGACAGAAATAATGTAGTCCTGAGGTTTACAAATGTCACAGCAGTTTCCTTACTGTGCAAGAGGAGGAAGAAGCTCCCCTGGAGCCTGTCTTACAACTCCTGGAGGACCCAGGAGATGGCATCTCCATTTAATTATCTCTGTTCATCAAGGGAGTGCATGCCACTCACCGTCTGCCCACCGAGAACGCAACAACACAGATTTAAACACAATTTTCAAAACACATCTAATACCTGTGATTTGTCAAGTATGTATTTCCTTAAAAGACAAAAGGTAATCCTTCCAATTTATAAAACAGAAAGAAAATAACTAGGCACAAACCATTACCAATCAAATCCAATTAAGGATTAATGATACCACATGAATATTCGGGAAGAGAAAAAGTAACAAAAGAAGTACAGAGAAAAGAGTTAAATGGTGCTCCAAGTATTCATTGAAAGTGTTTTTCATTTCAAATGCATAAGAAAGAGCCTGCTGGAATACATCCATTTAGGCAGAGGAAATTATATAGTAGGGTACTCCAAATATCTGTGTTGGATTTGTTCTTAACGTTTTTTTTTTTTCATTTGTTGGATCTGACTGAGGGAATTTAATGGGATGCTAATGTAATTTGTACATGATATTAAATTAGAAGACAAGGCCAGACACTTCTAGGAGATAAAAATAATTTTAAGACTAAGAGATTCATAGGAAGAAAACATAACACTGTAGCCATAAAACTTTAGTAGTGCATTTCTCTTTAGTCTAGACAGGTACAAACATTTCTCCTGCCTTCAGCTGTGTCTTGTGACATGACAGGTAATATACATCAGTAACATACAACATTTAGCTTCTTTTGGAAACTGTGTATACTACTACTACTAATAATAATAATAATAATATTAAACAATATTTTATGCATAAAAATAATCACACAGCAGTTCTCTACTAGTAATACATTCTGATCATACTTAGCATTAGCAACTGGACTGTCTCATGGTGGGGCTATGAAATGGTATGATCACTCTGCAAAGCAGTTTGGCAAGCTCTGAAAGAGTGAAACATGCGTTTGCTATGGCCAGCCATTGATCTCCCAGAGAAAAGTGTACCAGGGAAAAGACTTTCAAATAAACATTCATGACAGCTTTCTCTGTAATTACTTAAAACTAGAGCTGTCTAAATATACTTCAAGAAGTGAATGGATAAATTATGATACAGAATACAGCAGACTACTCAGCAATAACAGGAATGAAATACTGATTATACAACACAAATAATGCTCAAAACAGTGATGACAAGTATGAGTCCACTCGCCTAAAAATATCAGGAAATGCAAATTACTCTATAGTAATAGAAGGTAGGCACATACAGGGGTAACTGAGGTTTGAGCAAAAGCAGGGAAATAAATGGGCAAAAGGAGACTTTAGTGGTAAAGAACATATTTATTGTCTTTTGTATAAATATCAAGATGTATCAACGTGTACAGTTTAAATACAAAGAGTTTATCATATGTCAACTTTATCTTACATACAAGAAAAATAAAAAAGGTCTTTAAAAAAAATGTTCCTAGATGAAATTCCCAAATGGTTTCTTTCATGACAGGGCAGTAACTCCTCTAGTCCTATGAACAAGGACTCAGCTCATCAAGTGAGACCCCCATCTTCAGTGTGCACACTTTTTGCCAAGAYCCCAAACCTCTAACATGAACTTTTTGCACTAGCAGYAGCATCAGAGGTTAAATTCCCATCTTTTAATGCAATGACCTCTCTCCATTTTTACCTTCCTATGTCACTGCTTTAACCCTTCTGGAGTCTTAACTTGCAGCAATGCCTACATGAAGCATCTCAAAGCTGTTTATTTTTCATTCTTGTGGATTTGAGTGTCTTAAAATACTCAAGTTCTTTAAATTCAAAAGATCCTTTATGACAGGTGTGATGGAGAGAGGCAGGCAGATCTGAGTTCAAGGCCAGCCAGTAGTAACATATCAAGTACTGAGCTAGTCAGAGAAAGGGACTTGGGAGGGAAAGGGGGCAACAGACATACACACAGATGGGGGACCTCAGCCCCATTTACATTTTAAGGTAAAATCTGGTGAGTGAAACTTTGCTAATATTACCTCCCATATCACTCCCCAAGTTCTTTCCCATGCATGATGATTATGGCAGACTCCTAAGGTCAGCCCAATAGTAGCAGTTTTACTAATATCCAAGCAGGCTAAGGAATAGGACTGTGATAAAGGCCATATACTCTAATATTTATAACTGGGAGCCACTAAGACCTGTTTAAAACTCAGSGACCAGAAAACCCCACAAACACAAAACCTGACAATTCAGAAAAACACTACCCTCTACATTTATTTGACAGCAAGAAACTGAAAAGAAAGCTTTGGGAAGAACTACTCAATACAAGAATAACCACAGTCCTAGTCAGGCAAGAAAATAAACTCATCGCTTAAAACCMACAGCACCAAGGTACACATACCTAGAAGAACGTGGAACGCATGACATGAGTTGTGGGATGCAGTCACAAATACTCAAGTGTGGTTATTTTTGTGCTCTTATTTGTTGCATCTGGGCATTGCCAAATGTATTTATTATTTTATATTAAAAGAATATATGGGGTTGGTAAGGTGACTTAGCAATTAAGTGAAGCAACATTAAGGTGAGAGGAAAGGAAGGTTCCCACAAGTTGTCTTCTGACATTCACGCCCCTTCTGTGGCACATACATGTCCAAAAACACAATAATAATAAACTAATTAATTTACAAAAGCTGTTAAATAGCTGAGTGGGGTGACTTATGCTTGTAATCTCAGCACTTAAGAAGCTAACAAAGGAAGATGGCCACAGTTCAAAGCCGGTCTGGGCCACAGAGTAAGATCTTGCCTCAAATAACAGCAACAGTAATTGCTTTTGAAATACATTAAGACTGTCAGCAATTTCATACCAAAATTAAATTAAGTTGAAACTCCACTCCGTGGTAACTGAAAAGCAATTCAAGCATGGAGTCTGACTAAATTTATGGTATCCAAATGCATCAGTGGCCAAGACCTGAAAAAACAGAGTGCTTTACCAAGGCCACACACACAAAGGCCTCTTCTCTTCAGATGCTGACTGGAAGCTAGGAGCTGAGCATGCCAAGGGAGAAAGAGGTCTGTGGTCCTAGGGCACCTCTTGCCCACAGAGGAAGGAGCCTTGGCCCTCCCCTACCACTCAGTCACTCCCTCTCCCAAGGGCTATGCTTGCACACAGAAGAAATGAGGGTTTAATAATCTCATAAGAGAGTTTTAAAGCAACATTACAATTTATGGAATTCATGCGAAGAAAATGGATTTAAAAAGTATGTTTCCACTCCTGTTATAAAGTACACCACTATATGTCTGCCATATAGCCCTGACAGGTACTATGTAACAGACACAGAGACAATCAKWAGAGTTCAATTATGTGTGACCTTTAAAATAATTTATACAGAACTCTAGGTTTATGCCTTTAGGAAAAACAAATAAACAAATATACATATACATATATATGCATATAATAATATATACATATATACATATTTTTTTATGCCAGAAACTGAACAGAAGAGAAAGTGAAGTGTTGATCTCTTTACCCTTTTAACTTTCCAAAGACAATCTCAGTCACAGCTCGTATCCTATCATACTGCACCATTCCCATTTAATTTGTGTCTTATTCTAATTCTGGAAATGCTACGAGAAAGGGTGCTATTTGTGACACTTATCTTGGTATTAAAAAAAATAGCACAGAAGAAAAGCAACTCTCAATTCCAGACTCCACAGGTGACAGTTGTACCCTACTTCTCAATGCTTGTAATTTGTACTCTATTTTCAGAATGGTAAAAATGGAAAGCCATGTTCTTGTGCACCAGTAGTTGTTATGTAAATTTAGAAAACTGAATGATAATTGAATTACTCTGAAGGRTATGTATATTTCTGAAAGATAAGCATGCTTAATAGTAATAAGTAATGAACTACAGAATAAGGCTGACTTGTAAACTCATGACCCAGTTCTTCAACTAAAATTACACACTGATGGGAAAATGACTCAAACTCTAAAATATGAATTATATATAGCCTTTTGTCAGTCGTGACAACATTTAGTTGGTGGGGTCAGAAAGAAGATGCCTAACCCACACAAATGACACCCAAATCTTTACAGACGCAGAGTGTTTAGTAGTGTAGTAGTAGTTTAGTTAGTATAGAACATCTAATTTCTGCCTAGGTAAATGTTTAAAATGAATGAGCAAACCTTGTAACTATCCACAGTCTCAGTAATAGCTATGTGTAAACTTTTGTTTTTCTGAGAGGTACTTTTATGCTACTGAAAAGGACTTTGCCTTCTTTTGAGAAAAGTCTTCCTTCTGTGTACATTAGTTACTTTTTTACTACTATGATAAACACATAACCAAAAGCAATTTGGGGAGGAAAGGACTTGTTTTATCTTATAGTCTGCAGTTCATCATCCAGGGAAGTTAGGGCAGGAAATTAAAGCAGGAACCTGAAGGCTATTTTTACAGTATTTTTTTTTAATTTTATGTGTATGTGTGCTTTGTCTGCATGTATATGTGTGTACCGCATGAGTGCCTGGTACCTGTGAGCCAGAAGAGGACACTGGATTTGCTAGAACTGGAGTTAAAGATAGTTGTAAGCCATCATACAGATGCTAGCATCTGAATCCAGGTTGTCTAGAAGAGCAGCTAGTGCTCTTAATTACCCACTGAGCCATCTCTCCAGCTTCTTAAATATAATTTTTACATTTATGCATTGTGCCATTGATGCATACGTATGCCATGGTATATGTGAGGACATCTGGGAAGAAGCCAAAGGAGTGGTCAGGACAGACACGCCATGTTCCTAAGACCCTGAGGTTTTACCACAGAAGATCCAAGATTCCTGATGTGCCCTATTCAATCCCTACACCTCTGAACTTGCTTTGGCTCATGTAGTCACCACCCAGGCAACTTCATTCCCCCTTTATTCTCATCACATTCAAAACATCAAATAACTAAGAAGGTTCCATTCATCTCCACAGTTCAGCACTCTGTCTAGTGAGTGATTCAGAGGTAAATGAAAGTGTCTCAAACAAAGAAATGCAGACCATTCACATAGTCAGCCATGAGAGAAGTAAATCTTCTTCTGCAACAAACTGCCAACAGGGCACTAAGAGGTTCCAGGGTCTCTGTAATCACCTCCAAGAGGGGTTATGACAAAGTGTGAGAATGGGACACCACACACAGGAGGCAGTCAGAGAGGTTCGAGGAATCACTTAAGAGCAAGACTCTGCTGGTGTCTCCACTTTTCCCAGGATAGAAAGTACCTCTATTACTTGGTATGAATCACCTGCCTCCTGGACATATCTTAAAATGGAAAGGTTTGGTTGGGCCAGGACACCTTCACATCAGGATACTATTAAGMTCCTTCAATTAAACCAGCCCATAAAAGGTCATCCTGCTCACCAAGCAACATCTAGTTCTCAAACACAGTACACCTGGGCTAGGGACAGGCATGGGCAAAGTGCCCAGTGGGAGTCTTTGAGCAGGAGACAACAGGAAGGCAGACAAGAAGGCAGCCACCTCCTTTCCTTCCTTCAGCTGGCTGAGCCAGATTGAAGAAAGAAATCTAATCAAGTAAGTCTGCGTCTGTACCTGCCTCCCTAGCCTTTGTTGAAGCAGAACACCAAGGAACCTGGGGCCTTCCTGAAAAGCTCCCGATGGAGTCCTATAAGACAGGCTGGCCGGCCGTCCAGGCTTTGCTTTCTCCCAGCATGCCTGCTTCAGCTCTCTTTTCCAGTCACTTCATTTGCAGCTCTAGGCCCCTGCCAATTAGACTTGTAAGTCCCGTCATGAAAAGCCAACAACTGCTCTCCGTATACACCAGTCTCCTTTTTCCTAAAACAAAGGCTTTAAAAGGGAAGGGAGGGTGAAGAGAGAAAGTGAGCTTGGCCTACCAATTCTGGCCAACGTAGGGTTTCCACAACACTGCTCTCCACTTCTGTTTGTACTTTTTTTTTTTTTTTTTGCTATTTATAAAAATTTTAAAAAGAATGGCAACAAGAAATTTGACACCAAGCACTAAGACRAAGCCATAAAGGGACAACCAAAAAAGCTGAGCAATTTCTAAGACACGGTGTAGTGTTCATACACTGAAAACTATTTACTGCCTCCAGCTGAGCAGAATCAAACAGGCCTCATCCCACCCCCACCTGCCTTCCTTCCCATTTACCCCCAAGCTGAGAGTGCAAAGGTTTCTCACTGAAGGTGGGAGGTATGGAGATCACAAGAGCACAATGCACTCGACCCCCAGAAGAGATGCATCCGGTACACTCACTGGTGTGCCTTCAAGCCTGGCTTCAGGTCACATTGTTATTATGGACCATGATTCAGACTGCAACCTGTGTGTAGCCACCAACAATGTGGGGCTCCTTCAAGGAGCATCCCTACTAGAAACCCCATGGGCCTCACAATTAGAAAGCTCAGGTGCTAGGTGGCCAGTTAGGGCAGAACTTAAGATCTTAAAAATCCTTTCCACTTGTGGTATCTTTTTGCCAGAGAAATTTTTACGCAACCCAGGAGATACACACACACACACACACACACACACACACACACACACACACACACACACACACAACATTTACCAGTAGCAAATCATAGTAAAATGTATTTAAAAGCAAATCTTTGGGTGTTTTCAATTAGCAATAATAGTGCCTTGGATAAACCTCATTGGTTACTGCCACTGTGCAAAGCTCTTTGGGTGTTTCAAAAATACTTATTTACTGAGGCTAGGTGCACACATACCCTGAGAGAGAGAGTAGGGTCAGAGGACAGTTTGCAAGACTATGTTCTCTCCCACCAGTATTTGAGTTCCAGGAATCAAACTCAAGTTGTCAGGCTTGGTGGCACACACCTTTATCCAAAGAACAGTCCCTGACCCTTAGGAGTATTTTTTAAAACACAAAGCAAAACTGCATACTTACAAGAGGGCTGTGCTTATTTATTTTTATAAAATGAATTAAATCTTGGCTTTATTGATGATGCAGAACACAGAGTATAACATCTTCATTGTTTTTCAGCACTGACTGATATCTGGACTTTACAACCAGTAAAGTTGAGAATGCTGTTTAGCATAAATACATATTCAAAATGCCAGAGGTATACTTAAGAGTTATTTCAGAAACTGTGGGAAGCTAATTACAAGTCAAAATTCACCCACTGATTCAGTGTGTATGTGTAGTGTAGTGTGTATACAGTGTATGTACACACATGTGAGTCCAGATGAGAACATCAGGTGTCTCACTTTCTCCACCTTATTCCACTGAGACGGGATCTGTCAATGAACCTGGAGCTAGGCTGGCAGGCCAGCAGACTACAGCAATTCTCCTGACTGTCCCTTGCATTCATAAATATGAATGGCCATGCCCTGCGTTCTATGAAGTCTTCATGCTTGCATAGTAAGTACTTTTAATCTCTGAGCCATCTGCCCAGACCCCAATTTAACCAGTTCTTATAAAACCCAGGATAGGGACTCAGACAGTAATTTTGGGAAGGGGAAGAAAGGGGAAGGATTGAAACTCTGTGTCCCAGGTTGGTCCAGAACTCATGGCAATCCTCTTGCCTCAGCCTCTTGAGTACTAAGTATTACAGGTGTAAACTATCCTTCCCAACTTTCAAACAGCAATTAAAAAAAAAAACCCAAGCATTCTAAATTATTACAATTCAAAGGCATACTAATTTGACATTTTACTGAGAGATAATGGTAAGGAAAATATCAGAAGTCTTTGTTTTCTATAATTATGCTATTATGTTTCTGTAAGAGCAGGACACTGTCTACACAGTAAAAATACTGTAATTCATAACAAATAGTCTCAAATATAAGCTGAGGTGTTTTAGGCAGCATCTGAAGGTGTGATGATATGTTCAGTGCAAATCAGAACCAAGACTGCAGCTTTGGCCAAGTTGTGTAATGCAACATCGGTGAACATTGCACAAACACTTGAAAAATGTTACTTTTGATTTTAAGCTAATTTTTGGTCACTCAATCTTCAGATACCCTTTACTGTTGTTAAGTATTCCACAACACCCACAGCCAATTCCATGAACCCTATATGGGGTGACAACCCACACTTTAGAAGGATCCCTTGCCTGCTACAGCAGTCCTCAAGGGTATCAGTTGTTATCTTAAAAGGTTCCTAAAGTTTACAAACTGTTCTTATAACAAAGGTAGTAACTGTCTAGTGACCATTCCCCATCCTGACACTCTCAGTGCCTCCTATAGCCTGCAGGCTACAACTTGTACACAGAGTAGAACATGACAGAAACTGGGCTTACATTCTAGACAAAGAACAGAGGTAAACCCAATGACTTCAGCAGACATCAATATTGTGGAGAAATAAACCAATGGAGTTAAAAAGGCAGAATGTAGACAGGGCAGAACTCTGTTCAGGTAAGCACTAAGGAGGGCTGCTGGTGGAGACCCACATGCAAGCAGAATGATGAAGACAGTCCTCTGTGGAAAGACAGCCTAGGAAAAAGGAAGAGCCAACCCAGGGGGAACAGAGAGCAGGTCTGGGTGGCTGTTGGTGACATTAGCTTCTCAGTCAAAGTCTGCAGAGTAGACAGTCGCTGGTTAGAGGTCACCATCATGCCTAACCAGTACACAAGGGTCATCATTTTGAAGATTTTTACTTTTCTTGAGCAACAGAAGTTGTATCTTGCTTCCTGCTGGATCCTTCCCTCCTCACTCCCCAGCCCTCTTTCACTGGAGGGCTCCCATCCAAGMCCCACTTTTCTTTTAAGGAAATATTCAAAGCCTACCTACTAAGTGTCAGGTGGTTTTCAGGGCCTGGGGATAGAAGGGTGAACCAGACACAGCCATCTTTAAGAGGCTCAGCTAGTTTCCCTGGAAGGACAGGTAACCAAACACATCCTCTACAACTGGTGACTGTAACAGCACAGATGCACTGATTTTTTTTTTTTCATCAGATAACTGCCTTTGACAGCAACTTCACTCCAGCTTATGATGTCATTTGTCCAAACCAGCTTGAAAGCCAGAATGCCTTCCAAGATCAGATTTACACCTGTGACTCTTCTGAAACATCCAGGGCTAGACAACAACACTGTCTTCCCCATCAAAACCAAAGCCAAGCCTCTGCTCCCAAACCCTGCTCCCGACTCACACCCCATTTACCTCTACCATGTCTCTCTGAAGAGACCACTATTATCAAAAGCCAACTAGAGGCTGGATGGAGTGGCATAAGCCTTTAATCTCTGCACTCAGCAGGCAGAGGCAAGTTGGTATCTGTTAGTTCATGGCCAGCTTGATCTACAGATAGAGTTCCAGGACAGCCAGAACGACACAGAGAAACCCTGTGCCAAAAAACAAAAACTAAATAAAACAAAAGAACAAACTTTAGATTAATTACTACCTTCTTCCAGTCACAAACTTGTTTGGGCCATGAAAAGTACTTGCTTGCTAAAGCAAAGGAAAAAGGGGCAATGTCTGTCCATTCAAGTGTATTTGGGACGTAAGTCTCTCACCTACAAAGCTCTGCCAATAGCGCTTCCTCTCTCTCTACATCCACTACCACTATCAGTAAGGCACTGCATCACAGGAGTGAAAAATTATCTCTAGGGCCAGGGTGTATCTCAGTGTTAAAGTACTTGCCAAATATGCACATGGTCCAAAGTGTAAGCCCTAGCACAGGTGGTGTGTGTGTATGGTGGGGGGGGGTAGTGGTGGTTCTAGTGTGTTGTCACTGTCTCTAGGAATATTATAAGCAGCCTCAAAACCCTACATTCTATAAGCTAAAGTATACAGAAATAAGTCTATTAAAATGTGTAATAGGCAAAAACTTGGGTAAAACTTCCTAATGACACAATGCTAAGTGAAATAAGCTCAGCACAGAAAAACGCATGGCATGATTCTAGGTAAATCCATACAGCAACCACCAAAGTGAGATGGTGCTTGCCAGAACTGCACCGGCATGACGCACTGTTCCTGTAGTTAACTGCACTGCATATTAAATTTTGGCTGAGAGTAGACTCTTGCTAAGTATTTATGCTACAGTAACTACAGTAGAATTTATTGAAGTGAAGTTGGTTTCTTCCTAATTAGTTGTTTTGTAAGCTTATTCCTGTAACACTTTCCCTGGCTCAGTCCCTGGTACCTCCCTACCCCTACCCTGTTAGACTACATAATACTAAGACACCTTTTTCAGTAATCTGGAAGGAGAGGGGCAAGTCAGATTTAGAAATAAATTAATTTACATAGTCATATGCACCCTCTTCCTTTAACAATGCCTCATACATGAGGGGTTTATGGTCTTTATAATCACCAAAAACACAAGGCAGGTGTTGCCATGTCTGGCTCTGCTTGGACCCCCATAGGATTCAAACAAACCATTCACCAGCCCTGGACCTTCCAGGTTTTCTCCAAAGTAACTAAGACATGCTATCCCTGCTTGGAGGAAAGGGAGAAGAGCACAGACGAGAAGCAGCAGCTGCACCAGATGCTGTACTGCAACGGAAGTAAACATTCTGGAGGACAAGCCCCTGTATACTGTTSCTGCTATGGTAAAGTGTCTCATTTGGGACTAACAGCAACTCCCAAGCAGCCAGCCAGATGACTTTGTGCCTATTATTTAAAGAAGGTGACAATCAGTTTCAGAGAGTGTCTAAAGTTTCATAGTTTTTTGCATTTAATTATTATAGAAGGCAGCAAACTGATATATCATGACTTCTTTAATAAGTGATCTCTTTTCCATGGTTTCATTCCCAGGCAACTATGAGATGAGCCAGGTCCCTGAGGTCTAGTAGAAGGTGCTAGACAACTCATGGCTCTGTAGGCCTCATTAGGAATGTTCTTTACTGTGAGCACAGGAGCCTACTGATGGTTAAGTGGGCGAATCTCACGTTTACATTTCAAAGGTCAATGGCAGCAGGGAACAGGGCACATGTGAGAGATGCACAGGTATAGGACAAGTTCAAACTGGTGGGCCCATGGAGTAGCTACCAGTTAAGGTGCACCCAGGAGACAGGAACCACACTCATTATTTTAGCAGTGAAACTGTAGCATAAAGGGTAATACAAAGAATTTATAACTAGGTATAAAGTTATTAGTCACTGACAGGGGTGAGGAGAGATAAATCAGAACTTCCCAGGGCCAGGGGAAACAAAGAGAAGAGATTGTGAGGCAAGGCCAAGTACCTGTGTTTAGGAAACTTTAGTTCAGTGCCATGGTATCAATCTTACTTATGGGGAAAACTAGAAACTGGATTAAGCTGATGCTACAGGAAGGAACTGATGTTGATGTTGCTGGACCAAAGAAATGTTAGCCAATTGCCTCTCAGGGGCTCAGGAAACAGCAAAGGCCTTCTTTCTTCTCTAGCCATGCCCCTTCCTAGTACTGCACAGCCAAGAGCCAGTCAACAAATTTGGCAGGGGTGGGTTAGGGTTAGGGTTAGGGGTTAGGGGTTAGGGGTTAGGGTTAGGGTTATTAGGCCCAGTTTCAGCATCTACTCTTTTTTTCCAATGTTACTAACAACTCAATAATCAAATGTATCATAGCAAAGAAATCAAATCTGGGAAACCAAAGGTAGTGAGGCCTCAGCATTTTATACAATGAGAAAAAAAATGACACCAAATACGCTGGCTTGATGCTATGACATGAACTGTAAGACATATCCATATTTCAAAACTGCTAAAAGGTGAAAGGACAAAACAACCACATATTCTGCAACAAAATACCAAACAAAACGTAATTTCTGGAGCT
This sequence comes from Apodemus speciosus, assembly GCA_002335545.1. Taxonomy (NCBI): domain Eukaryota; kingdom Metazoa; phylum Chordata; class Mammalia; order Rodentia; family Muridae; genus Apodemus; species Apodemus speciosus. The sequence continues at coordinate 166,804 of BDUI01000263.1, forward strand.
GGATGTAGCTCTGTTAGCAGAGTGAATGCTTAGCATACACATAGCCTTGGGTTGAATGCCCAGAACCACACAGATCAGGTGGGGTAGCACACTTGTAATTCCAGCTGAAGAGTACAATACCAAATGTTGAAGGTCATCCTCAGCTACCTAGTGGGTCAAAGGCCAGCCCAGGATATAAAAGATCCTTCTTAAAACAATCAAATAAACAAAACCCATCACACTGTCTACATACAATTTTATTAAAGAAACAGGTTGGAAAAAAATATTTGAAATGAGCATTATCACTGGAAGGTACTAACATGTGCATGTATAAGGTTCAACCCACCAGAAAAAAAGTGGGGTGTGTGTGTGTGAAAAACATTTTAAAATAGGAGCTCCAAATACAATTATTTTGCTTGTTTAACTGAACTGATAAAACGTGTGCAATTTTTGGGAAATACTAGAGTCAAGCACACAAATGACATTGCCTTGACTTTCCCAAAGGTAACATCTTAATTACAGGACAGCACTGCCCAGATGACTCAGGGGTCAGTCAGGCAGTGTTCAGATCTCACATGTACAGGGACTCACTGGTGTGCTGCCCTTTTGTACTGTAGTCTGTACGCATTTTCCTGTGTGCACTCTATAACCACAACCACACAGAACAGTCTCATCACATGCTGCTCTTCCATACCACAATCATCTCTCTTCCCAAGACTTGCCCACCTTCCCCCAGAAAAGGGTTTATTTTATTCTGCCATTATTGGTGACATGGACCCCAGCATCTTTTTTTCAGTATAAAGAGTAATTAATAATTAAGATACCTTACTCAGCTTTGGGATAATTACTTCTATGTTAGCAATGCAATGCAATGGAAAGATTTCTCCAGATGAGGAAATCTCTGTGAGGCCTGTATTTCCTAAGGATTGTAGCTTTCTCTTCATGCCAGCTGCTGCTGTTATCACTGTGACTTATTAGCCTATCTGTCTGTTAAAGTTGTCATTACCTGACAGATTTGGCACAGAGTAGCCAGTGACTGTTATAAAATGAAGCAATGTGCTTAAGATCTCTTATGCCCTTTCATGGCTTTCCTAACCAAGTCTTCGACACTTGGCCTTCAATAGCAGGCAGGGTCTTCGTGGCCTATCATCTTCATKCCTGCTCTCAGATCTCCTCAAGTCCACACCAAGAAACCAGCTAGCTATATACTATCTGTTTTCCGGGATGTCTGTTGATCACTGACAGACTCAGGATACTGCCTCCTCCAAAACCCCTTCTCTGATGGTTTTTCACCACAAGTTTTATCCCCTCACCATGTATGCACACCTCCACTGTGACAAAATATGACAAAACTTCTAGTGTTTAACTATTTTAGTGTACTTCAAAGCCACCAAGAGTCATTTCTCACTCTTTGTGGAAAGCGGTTTCAAGAACCCCCTGGGAAATATAGAAACAGAGGATGCTCAAGTCTCATATAAAATGCTGTAGTCTTTGCATATGATATATGGGTATCCTGCATACTCCAAATTATCTCTAGATTATTGATATCTCTAACCCAATGTGAAGGGTATGTAAGTCACTACTGTATTGCTTATAGAATAATGACCCAAAAAGCCTAAACATGCTCAGTACAGATGCAGTTCCCGCTTACTCCCACCCCCAAATTATTTTGTCACCTCCCCCCCACCCCAGACAGGGTTTCTCTGTGTAGCCCTGGCTGTCTTGGAACTCACTCTATAGACCAGTCTGGCCTCGAACTCAGAAATCCACCTGCCTCTGCCTCCTAAGTGCTGGAATTAAAGGCATGCRCCACCACTGCCCGGCTTCTATCATCTTTTGATTAGTTGAATCTAGGGAGAAGAAACCARTGGGTATGAAGAGCCACTGTGCTTACCCAATTCCTCTATCAGCTGACCACATCTAGGTATAGCAGGCTATGTTTTCTATAGAGGAACAAGAACATTTGAAGTTAAAAACTAGAAAATATGGACTATCATTTAATGAGAGGCATGGAGGCATAGCATTTGATCCCAGCATTTAGGACATAGAGGCAGGCAGATCTCTTGAGTTCAAGGCCAGCCTGCTCAACTGAAGTGAACCATAGGCCAGCCAGGGCTACATAGTAAGACCTTGTCTGAAAAAACAAAACAACCAAACAAAAACCGGCAAAAATAAACAAAAAGCTAGGCATATAGGCTTTTACCTATAACTCCCCAAAGCAAGGCATGTATCAAAACCAAAACCACAACCACAACAAAAACCAACAATAAAACCCCCAAAATCCATTTAAGACTTAAGTATACATTATGGTAGCTAGTAACTAAATGTGGCAATTAAAAGTKAATTTTAAAAACTGATTCCTCAGTCACACTAGTGACATTTCAAATGCTCAAGTTATCTGCATGCAATGTTCAGGATTTAAKCCCAGCATTTGTGGGGCACAGGCAGGCAGATATCTGAGTTCGAGTTTAGCTTGGTCTCAAACAACAACAAAAATTTAACTCCTGTTTTTTAGGGTCCACGATCCTAACTACTCTCCTAGGCCCATGCAGCTGCAGAAGTATGAAGGGCTGAAGTGAGAGTAGTGGCCCATAAAGGAGGGAAGCCAAGCCTACAATGTTCAGGGCTTGTCTCTCAGGGTGAATTTGAACTTTACCTTAGGCAGGAAACACTAAAGGAATCTACTAAAAAAGGAATTAGGCAATCCAATTTATACTTTAGAGAGTGAAGAAAAGCTAAGCTATGTGGCAAAAGATGAAACTCAAAAACTGGAAGAGACTTAATGGCTTCCATTTTTTAATTGCTAGGATAACAGGTGTCATGTCCAGTTTATGCAGTGCTAGGGATTCATGCTTGTTACACAAGCACTCTAACTGAGCTACATCTCAGTCCTATCGTATCAACTCCTACCAGCTCTCAAAATGCCCTTTTTCTCAGTTGTGTTTGAAAGTGATTCTGGATATTGAGAGGCTGACATGCATTGGCTCAAAGTACCCTCCTCCCTCCAGGCCTTTTTATCTTAACTAGGACTCACAGTGAGTTTTCCATGCTGTCTTCTGTGATAAAGGTTTGAGGTTTTTCAACTACTAACTAGATAAATACTATGAATACTGTATTCAGATAGGCTTGGATGAGACAAAAGCTAGTTTTATTTATTTCAGTCTAACAACTATGTGATTTCAATAGAAAAGGGTGAGTATAAGCTATCATTAAGAGAATTTCATGGGAGAGTCAATGTTCTAAAGCAAGGCTGCTCTGAGAATAGCCTATAATCAACTTTGACTAGAATAAATTAGAATTTTAGTCAACTACTCACATTCTGAAGTATCAAATTAAAAGGTTGACATGTTGCAAGAGAATCTAATGTTGGGCCATTTTCCATCTGGCTCAATTACTCAGATCCSAAGAAAACATAAAATGAACAGGAGATGGGCATATTGCTGCTCTAATAAAAATGTGAATAAACTTCGAGTCCAGCTAAAACACCCTACAACTGGTTTCTTGGACACTGTCATATATAGTAGTGGAAACTACTTCAATGGCAAAGTACAGGACAAATCACAATTGCCAGGTCTTTCTCCTTTCTGTTTCAAATTTCTCTCATCTATACAAAATTCCATGTGCTATTAAATATTCAGCACATGAACTACTTTTTTGGTTTGAGATGGACATTTCTATTATTCTCTTGAAAACAACTTCTAAACATTTTTATTATGTATTTAATGCATATAAGAGAAACTTGTACAAATTCCACTCAGCTTAAGGAACAGAAACATTTCCTGCACACAGAAGCCCTTCTATAATCTACCTTTTACCACCCTAGTTGCATCCCCTTTGACATACCATGTATCCTAGTATTTTCACTTTATCAATGGAATTATATTAGTCTTCTACAATTAGTTTTTCTCAATCATCTTTTGATCATTCATGCAAATGTTACAGTGAGGATGCCATAGTGACGGGGAGTGTGGAGCTGTACACTTGCCAGATGGAGTCAGAAGTCTCATGTGCTCAGAGTCATTCGTGGCTATGCAGGTAGTTCAAGGCCCACATGTACGAATTACTGCATAAGACCCCACCTGTCTCATTCCTTTGATGAGCATCTAGGTTTTCAGTCTCTACCACTATAAGCAACAAACAACCTACTACAGACCTTTGTATCTATGTGCGGAGGAGTTCACTTCCTGGGGGACAGATCCAGGCCCACCACTGAGATGCGGGACACAAGGCACCCATGCTGTCCAACTTTTCTTCCCTTCTAATACATCCTATGCTATTCTTCAAATACTCCTACCAGAGTGTGAGTTTTCATTGCTCCACAGGCTCAAACAAAATGTTATTTTAACACTTTTCCGTTTTTGCCAAATTGGTGGGTATAAAGGCATTCATTGTGGTTTAACTTGCATTTCTTTGGTTACTAATTAAGTTGGCTTTCCCAACCCTAGTTTATTCGATCATTTGGAGTTCCTCTACTTTGAAATTACTATTTGTTAACTTTGTGTTTCCTACTGGTTCTTTTAACCATCAAYTTCCAGTTCTTTACTCTATATAGATACACAGCTACAAATCCTTTGCTGACCATATGTGCTGAAAAAWTTTTCTCATTTCTCTATCATTCTCATCAGTGCCATTTAGTGACTGCAAGTCTTAATGAACATAAATGGATCACCTTTTTTCATTCAGTTTGCTTGTTATTGTATTTAAATAATCCCTACTCCAAATTATAAAAATCCCTTTCATATTCACTCTAGAACTAATAGAAATTTTTACATTCTCTTCATCTAGTTAGTGTTTACTTGGTATTTATATGGTGCCTGGCTTGATCCATACACAGAGAGGAAGACATTCCTGTCAATGGAGGTTGAAACTGAAGTGATGCAGTTGTAAGCCAAGGAACACCAGAAGCACCAGGCAGCTAGATGCCAGGAAGAGAAGAGGGCCGATTCTTCCCAGACTTCAGAGGGAGCAGAATTTTGGACTGCTAATCAGCAAAACTGTCAAGAGTGTAAACTTTGGATGCTTTAATCACCAACTTTGTGGTATGCTATGTGACAGCCCTGAGACACAAACACAGCCCATATGTAGTTCTTCCAGCATGTGTTGGGAAGTCTGTTATTCCTTTGCTCCCCAATCTTAGTGTCAACTGTCACCTCTCCCCAGGGAACAGTGGGGCTAGTTCTGTCATGGAGCAAGAGTCCATGCACACACAGGGCCCAAATTTAGACTTGCTTACTCTGACACTGACCCACCACTGCCTTCTGCACTAGAGCTTGTGAGCTATAGCAGACTTAGCCCTCCTACCTTCATTCCTTTCTTCTTTCTCTGCTATATAAATTTTTAATTATCTCATCAAGTTTCAAAAACATTATTGGAACTATTAAAATGGGTTTGAGCTTATAAACCATTTCTAGGAAAACGGATATCTTTAAGTCAGTGATTCTTCTTGATTCTTGAGCTAATAGATTTCTACTACTATTTAGGTCTAAATTTAGTATTTTCTAATCTTTTTAACACATTCTCCACAGATAGCCGATTAAGTTTAATCCCAAATGTATTTCTCAGATCCCTTGGGATATTATTCTGTTGGGTTTTATTCATTATTGTTTTATTTGTATATATGTCTTATATATATATATTTCATGCCATGGTGTGTGTGTGTGTGTGTGTGTGTGTGTGTGTGTGTGTGTGTGTGTGTAGGGTATGAGAGGACAACTCACTATGAGTTCTAGGCATCAAACTCATAGAGGTTATCAGGCTTGTATGGCAAATGCTTTTATCTGCTGAGCCATCTCACTGACACATTAAAAACTACAGACTTAAATGGGGAATTGTTTAAATAAAAAAGATGAATTTGCTGACCTTTAGAAATAGTTCATGGTCAATACATTCCTGAATATACAACTTATATGGCAGTTTTCTTAGTTTTTATTTTTATTTGTTTTTAAGATGAGGGTTCACTATGTAGCTCAGAGTAGCCTCAAACTTCTGATCCTCTTGTCTCAATCACCTAAGTACTGTATGCCAGCATGCTCAGCCTCTCAAATTCAAACTTAAAAATATTTTTTATTTCAGTGTGTGTGTGTGTGTGTGCGCGCGCGCGCGCTCGTGCATGTGGATTGGATTCTCTGGGGTTGTCTTACAGGCAGATGTGAGCTTCCCCCAGGTACTGACATTGGAACTCCAGTTACCTCTGAAAGAGTAGTAAGTGCTTCTAACCATAGCTGCTTGACATGGGTGCTGGAAACTGACCTCTGGATGGACTGCCAAGCCATCTATCTCTCCAGCCTCCATAATTATATTTTAAACATGAGATACTATAGAAAAATGGAAATCATCACAAGACTAGCATTTCTGAGCTGAGGGTACAGTTCTAATGTTAGAGTATACGCCTACAAGTATCACAAAACAACACACATTTATTTCTGTTTCTATGAATGTTTGTTTTCAGATCTACAATTAATTTTTTTAAATTACTCAATGCTTGCTGGGCATTTTTTTTTTTTTTTTT
>BDUI01000263.1:185136-196961 GCA_002335545.1 Apodemus speciosus
GGATTGTAAGTTTAGGGTAGCTGAACCGCACCACGCCCCGCCCCATCCCACCCCAAGTGGCTGATACTGTCAGCATGGCAGAACAGTGAGTTGCTGGCTAGGGCTTCAGCTTCAGTTACTGGAGTAAAGTGAATCCAAGAATCATTTTACCTTTCAGAGGGATACAGCAACAACTGATGTAGAGTTGCCCAGAATTAAAACACAACAGTAGAAGATGAAAACTAAAATTAAAATGTAATATGTTAGAAATTCTGCCACGACATTATCATAACTCACAAAGGCCGACAAGCAGACCAGTTAAACCATACATAAGGTACAGTTCTTAGTCCTAGCACTCAGGAAGCCGAGACACAGGAAGAAATTGGAGCCCTACCCAGGATACAGACCCTGTCTCAAAATCAAAACCTTGAGTTAGTGAAAAGGCCTAGCAGGTAAAGGCACTGCTGTCAAGCCTCACCAACTGAGCTGGATCCCTAGAATCGACTCCTGCAAGTTGTCCTCTGACCCCACATGCATGCCATGGCAGACAACTATGTTTACCTGTGTGCACACATGCCAACAAAACAAATGAAATTTAAAAAAAAAAAAAAAAGAAATGTCTGTAATACAACTTTACAATCTACTTGCCACTCCTTTTTTAAGATTTATTTACTTATTTTAAGTATGTGAGTACACTGTAGCTGTCTTCAGAGAACCCAGAAGAGGGCATCTGATCCTATTACAGATGGTTGTGAGCCACCATGTGGTTGCTGGGAATTGAACTCAGGACCTCTGGAAGAGCAGCCAGTGCTCTTAACCACTGAGCCATCTCTTCAGGCCCCCACTTGACATGCTTACATAAAAGCACACCACCACTCGCCAAATCAGATCAACTCTGACAGTCCCCTCACTTTTCTCTTGACTCTACTTGCTCTACAGGTAATGGGGTTCACTGTCCCCATTTCTGTCTTACACAAATGTTAATAGTTATTTGCTCTCTATTATCTGTTTATTTAAGACAGAACAAAGTAATTTTTAAAAAATTACAGTATTGTTCTTGTGGCACTGAGGACTGTGTACTCTCGGCAGTCAGATACATATCTGTGGCTTGTAATTTCCTTCAAAAAAWTTTTTTAAAGTGTGACTCAATGAAATCACTATTTCAGTCACTAAGAAAGAATGATAGGTAGTTCTAGAACTTGAAAAAAGGTTTATTCCTGTAAGTGAGGCTAATAAAGGAACCAAGCACATAGTTAACTGTGATACATCTTGAGTTCATCTGTAATTAAGATGCAGTTCCCAAATAATAAACTTGAGCATCTGTACTGACCAATAGAGGGAAGGAAGAAAAAAGTAAGCAATGTAGATTTCTTTACATTGCTATATTATAAATTTATATTCGATTTAATGGTATGCCTCTTAATCTGAGATTATCTGTACATTTTTTAATACTATTTACTTTGAAATGATAATGTGGTTTGACTTACCAAATACCAGTGACTCATGTAGGAGTTTAGAATGCCCTTTTCCCCTCTTCCTCTTTTCCTTTCTCTTCCCTTTGTTTTGAGACAAGGCCTTATTCTTACAACAATGCTCCTGCCTCAACCTCTGGAGTGCTAGGACCACAGGCAAGAACCGTCACTCAAGGCTCCAAAATTGTCTTATTTGAAACTTCCAGTTCAAAGGCCAGGGGGACACACGGGACACAGACACACGCATACACACCAGGGGACACACAGGCACGCATACACACACACACCAGGGGACACACACGTYCCAGCATACCAGAGGCAGAGGCAGGTGGAGCTCTGACTTTGAGGCCAGCCTGGTCTACAGAGGAAGTTCCAGGACAACACAGAAAAAAAAGAATTCTAATTCAAAGATACCTAAAGCTGGGGAGTATCATATTAAAATGTTGAGGTGACTCAGGAAATACCAAATCCAGCTTGCTTCACTGCAATGTAATTTTTAGAGAATACTAGGAATGGGATGCTAGGATAGAGAGAAGACTTGGTGGTTGAGAGCACTACTACTCTTGCAGAGGACCTCACTAGAATACAAACTTGCGTATATATACTTTCTTTAAAAATTTGGTTTCTATCACCTATAGGGCAGCTCACAACCATTTGTAACTTCAGTTCCAGGGGATCTGATGTCCTCTTCTGGCCTCCAAGAGCTCCTGCACATAGACCCAGGAAGAGTCACACATATACCTAAGTTAAAAAATAAAACTTTTAAAAAATGCTAGTCATACTTTTTCTAACTAAGGCCCAAGGAGGAGAGGGGAAGCCTGGCTGTGGTTGTTGCACAAGCTTTAATCCCAGCTCTTGGGAGGCAGAGGCAGGAAGATCTCTGAGTTCAAGGCCAGCCTGATCTATGGAGTAAGTTCCAGGCCAGCCAGGACTACATAGAGAAAACCCTGTCTCCAAAAACAAAAACAAAATGGAAAAATATGAGCACTTTAAAAATGACATCACTTATACTTTGCCTATAATGCTGTCATAAACATGTCAGCTTGCAGGATTCAAAGGCTTTTAATTCAGGGTAATTGAGAGCCCCCTCCCTGGAAAAGGCACAAGCAGATCTATCAGTACTAACAACAACAAAAATAAACAGTTGTCCTGAAAGCATATAGAGACATGTTCTCATGAACTCTGGGGAAGGTAGCAACAGTATCTTCTCTCCCCCAAACTACRTAATGCTTTTTCTGAGGTTTTCCAACAAAATACACCAGTAGGGGTTTGAGAAGTGTTTCCTACCTAAATTTCTTTAAAAATATGGCTGGGAGATACAGGATCCCTTTCAGCTACCAAAAATTCATGGATGTTCACTTATAACTTACATAGTGGTGTATTTATATATAACCTACATCATACTCACATATCCTAGTAAATCACCTCTGGATTACAAACTTGCTTATATATACTTTCTTTAAAAAATATTTCTGACACACAGACTACTTAATCCACAGGTGTGGGGCCCACAGCTCCAAAGGAATATCTAAGCGTATTTCCATGTCTTGTGTAATTGGCCTGCCTAGCAGGAATAAAGATATTTTAAAGAGACAAGCATGACCTTCCCTTCAACTATTAAAAATAAGGCACTTCAAACCTCATGCTGAGAGAAGAGAAGAGCTAAAACTCAGTGGAAGCCACATGGGAACCTATCTCCTAGGAAGAGAGTTAACACAAAAGTAGCCAGACAACCTTCCATCAGAGGTTGAGGTGACAGCCATGGTCACACCCTGGCCAGGGCTGCTGAACTATGTATACCTCCTCTGCTCCTCTACCCAGACCTACACCTCATACCAGGAGCCCCCCCAGAAGAGGGACTGTGGATGAAGAGGTCACTGGGTCTCTTTGTCTCTCTTTTCAATGTATCTACACTGAATGAATCTGCATGGCTTAAAAGAACAGCAATTATTTCTGTAAGCTCAGTAAGAGAAACAATGGCCTAGAGAGGCAACTACTAACACAAGCCTGCTGGCTCTGGACTCCTGAAAGGCAGCAATCATTTGTTAGGCCTCCACCCTTATAGCAATAAAAGGCTATATTTAAGCCCACCATTGACAATCTTAACAAAGGCATAAATGGATAACCAAAAGGCTCTTCTAAAGGGAAGCAAAATTGTAAAAGATTATTCTCCATATTGACTTAAAAAAACAAATGGCTTATCATGGGAGCCCTTGTCTGTAATTGAGGCACTTCAAGGCTAAGGTAACAGTCTGTTTTATACCCAGAAGTTCAAGGCCAAAATAGACAACAGGATGAGATTCTGTCTTTTAAGAAAAAAATTAAAATATAGAAAAACAATACTTAATAGCTGAGACCCCAAACTCTTACTGGACACTTGGTAGAAAAATAAGCTCTTTTGTTGCAACAAAAACATTGTGCAGAGCTAGGCATGTCTAAAGACATCCCAACACCTGGGAGGCAGAGAGGCAGGATGATCTCTGAGTTCAAGGCTAGCCTGAGTTCCAGGAAATCCAGGGTTACATAGAAAGACACCTCCCCTGCACCCATCTTAACAACAACAACAACAACAACAACAACAACAACACACACACACACACCCCACCCCCACACACACACAAGAGTAATCAAAGAACAAAGAACAGTTACTTTCCAGCATGAACAAGATTCAGTTCCAAGCAGAATTCAAGACTATTTTTTTATCACTCCTGATCATTACTTAGAAGCTCTGCATAGTTTATAGCTATAAAGCAGCTTAAGCTGACAGACGATGAATGTAAATCTCTGAACCTGGTTTTTATAAACTCTTAAGAACTATCCATCTTTAGTAAATATTAGTTCTACTGACCTACCCAGGTGGGCAAAGAATATAAAAAACCTGCATCTTACTGAAGGGAAGTCAGACACCTTTCTCCCTTATATACCACAACAGTCCAGGGTGTGTGTGTGTGTGTGTGTGTGTGTACACGTACTGCTCAAAGCTTAAGAACGCTGGATTCTTATTTGATGCCTATTTCCCCATGTGTACTCACCACCTCAACCCTATTCAAAGGAAACTTACAGAAAGGGGTAGGAATGTCCACACCCTTCCCCAAGTTTGTTTCAAGATGTAGGCCTTCCACATGGGGCATTTAGACATATGACACAAACTGGTGTGTTTAGGTACCTCTACCAGTATACCATTCTGTTGACCTTAACTAAAACAGTTTTTTTAAATTTGAAAATTGTGTGCGTTGATAAAAAGTTTGCCTTTTCACATGTAAATTTAAAAGATTGGACTCTTTCATTTTAAGTTTCCTGACAGGCTAAGCCAAGGAGTATTAAGAGTAGTGCTTACCCTGTGAAAGGCTCTGCGCTGGGAAGCCATTTTGGATATTTTAAAAGTGTACAGCACCACAAACAACCTGCCTTACTTTGCATAACTSTCCAGTAGCTACTATGGTATCCAACTGTGGTAGCAACATGTGGCTAATGCCACTCAAACTTAATTTAGTATAAACACTGACAGTTCTCTGCATTACTGGAAAACTTCATATGCTTAGAAAAGACTTGGGAATGTGAATTTACTTTTTCATGAGAAAATACTAAATTTTATAGAATCTAAATACAAACCAAGTATTTCCAATGAAAATGTTATGTTCAAACTGCACTGTTTTCGAACTGTAAAGTACACACCAGATTTCACTCAATATGAAAGTAAACCGTTTCTCTAGCTGTAGATCAATTACACAATTACTGATAATATTTTACACATATCCAGTTAAATAAAACACTGTTCAAATTAACCTCATTCTTACATGATTTGTATTCTATTTCCCCTGAACTGTGCTGGTATCATCTAATGATTCTCCAACTGTTCCTGCTGGAGTACCTCTCAACACCAGCTTGGGAACAGAGCCTTTACAGATACCTTCATTCCTGCTCAGCACCTGAAACTGCTGATCATGCCTGCAATGAAGTCCTTCCTCATCCTTGGTGTCTGTGACTGACTCTCTAYCTTTCTTTTTATTCTTCCCAGGTCTTCTTTCTCTTCCTGTCCCCATTCTCATTTTCTTCTATTGTTTAGAGTCCTAGGTGACCTCATCCATCCCTAAGCATCCACTATCACTTCAACAGGAAGCTATCCAACTCATCTCCATTCTGACCTCATTCTAGGCTGCAGCTCCACAGGGCCAGTTTTCTGCCCAACAGTTCTACCTGAAGAACTCTGTGTGGATGGGGAGAAATTCACATACAGAGGACTCCAAGCTCTCACCTAGAAAACCTGGAGTCTGCCCTTCTGTAATCCAAGGTCAGCCTCACTCAGAGCAAGGTCTTTTCACCACAGTCCTTTCACCAAACTCATTTTTTTAAAAAAAAGTTTTTCCAAGACAGGATTTCTCTGTGCAGACTAAGCTGACCTCAAATTCAGAGATGTACCTGGCTCTGCCTCCTGAGTCCTGGGATTAAAGGTGTGTGCTACCACTTTCTGGTTCAACTCTAATTGGCCTGCTGGACTCTGAACCTCTTACACTCATCACTGTCCTCTCTAGCCTACGGCTGTTTTACCAGTCCCCAAATGCAACTGTTTACACTGTCACCAAGCTCACAGATCTCCATTCATGGCCTAACATCGATGTGAACGACTCACAGAAGGCAACTAGTTCCTCTTCACCTCACTACCCTTCAACCAGTTTTCCTGGACAGWCCTGCTCCTGCCCAGAATGCCCAGCCTTCAGAGTTCCCTGAGCTCAATTCTGCCCAATCTTTAGGCCCTACTTATATACAAAGTCCTCACCRGGCATTTCCTAATCAATCAATCCAGCTCAAACCAGTTTCTCTTCTTCAAATGCCTTTGGCCACCAGAAATGGGGATACACACAGAAACCTTGTCTTGAAAAACAAAACAAACCCTGGTATTACTACCATCACTGCAGTGGTAATGGAACTGTATGGTTTTTAATCATTTCCCCCCCTTAAGAAAAGGCTTCACTGTGTAGCCCTAGCTGTCCTAGAACTTACTCTGCAGACTAGGCTGTCCTCAAACTTCCAAGATCCACCTGCTCCTGCCTTGGGTTAAAGGTTAAAGCCACCACTGCCTGGCTGGCTTTCCTACCACCACTGCCCTTTATACTACATATGAGGGGTGTGCCATCTTTGGACACCTTACCAGGAAAACCAATTTAAGGAGAATTTTGAAAACTTGAAACTACAAAGGATTCTTAAATCTATCTTAGACTAGATCTCTAACTTCTGCAGATTTTTATTTGAAAGTCACAATATTCAATAACTCCACACTAAACTCATAATGTGAACCTCCCATCTGCCTCTCATAGATGGACTCTAACTCAGTGAAGGGTACTCACTATTCCTCACAGGAGCCCAGCCCAGAGTCAGTGATGGCTTCCCAAATGTCCCTGGGAATCATCTACTTCCTAACTTCACAGACAATTCTGACTAACATCACCTGAGAATACTGTTGTATCAAATGGTCAGAATGGTCACATATTCTACCCTCTTCCTGCATAAACCAAGTGGTCTGAAGAAAAAGACTTCTCTGGTGGCTGACAGACTCCATTGCCAAGGTTTAACTTTCATTCTCCATTTCCCAGACCATCTCTCTCCTTAAGCACAATTACACCTCAACAATAATGACCACATATGATGTAATGAAGCCCCTCAAATACGCCACTGTCTGCTCCTGCCGCAGGCAGGGCCTTGGTACAAGCTTGGGTTGGGTGATCTTCCTTAGTAATCAAGTGGCATCCCGAACTGGCCAGCCTCCTCACATTTATATTCTTTCTAATTCAGCAATAGTGCCTAGAGAAAACATTCATATTACATTTTTGTTTTTTATTAAAACATACTGTTATGTTTACTAATGGGTTTCATACATATTCACCACCCCCTCCCATCTTGCTCCAGATATAATTCCCTTCCCYTCCCCAACTATCTCTCCATCTACTTTCATGAGCTGTTGTGCTTTGAGAGTCAATGAATTTTACTTGGATTCCTCACAGGAGCATGTGTGAGGGAGCATTTATTTACAGGAGTATAGAGATTTACAGGAGCTTACCAGTGGCTGGCTGGCGCTCTCTCTCTCTCTCTCTCTCTCTCTCTCTCTCTCTCTCTCTCTCTCTCTCTCACACACACACACACACACACACAGACAGAATATGTATGTGTATGCACATTAAGTCTTCAGGGAAGGGTTGTGTCCAAAAGCCTCTCCCATTCACTCCAAGTCAGGATGTCCTCAGATCAAAGCTTGTATGGCTAAGCGCATGCTTATACACTCAGAGTTCAATGTAGATAGCCGTATCATTCCCAGAAGCCTACATTCCACACCCCCTCTTGTTTCCTCCAGCTCTTATGCTCTTTTTGCCCCCTTTTCCAAGATGTTCCCTAAACTTTAGAGGGGGGAGATGCAGATTCCCATTCACATCTCTGCATTCAATAGTCACTTATTCTCAGCACTTTGACGGTCTCTGCAGTCATTACAGACCACTGTAAGAAAGCAGGTTCTCACTCAGCTGGGTGGTGGCGGCGGAGCACGCCTGTAATCCCAGCACTCTGGGAGGCAGAGGCAGGCGGATTTCTGAGTTCTTAGCCAGCCTGGTCTACAGAGTGAGTTCCAGGACAGCCAGGGCTACACAGAGAAACCCTGTCTCAGAAAAAAAAAAAAAAAAAAAAAAAAAAAARAAAGCAGGTTCTCTGCCCAGCTGACGGCAGCACTCATCTATAAGCATGAGCACAGTCWCGGGAAGGCAGGTTGACAGGCACACCATGTACATTTAGCAAGCAACAGCAGTGGCTATGGCGTTCCCAACCACATTTTTTTGACCAAGTTTACAGGATCAGATATGAATTCCTCTCCTGTGGACCAGAACAGGCATCAATCAAATCAATCAGAAAGCAACAGGTAAGCCCATACTTTCTCTGATGATAATACTTAATACTGTCATGCATTCACTARTTATTTGCTGTATTAGTGATCAAGTAGACAATAATATTATGTTAAAAAAACAAGCTTAAAGAGCAAAAGCCATTTCTATAAATTCAACAGCATTTTGTAAAGTGGACAACTGACCTGTTTTATGGGGTTTTTTTAATTTAACACATCTTCTGATTAAAAAAAGAAAAAAATAATAATTTGATTAAATGTAATTTTTATCTGGGCTCAAATATTTAAAATGAGAGGAATGTATTCTACATTCTTCTTTGTTTTGTCAAATCTAATAATAATTCATGTAAAATTACCTAGAAACTTTTGATATAAAACAGAACATATGAAAAGGAGACAAGAAAATACTGATAGGGCTAGAGCTGGAAGAAAATGAGTATGGAAACTGCATTAGCCAAGTATGGTGGCAGACTCCTGTAATCCAAGCAATCTTTTAAAAAGAGGAAGGCAGATCTTTGAGTTTAAGGCCAGACTGGTCTAGATAACAAGTTCCATGTCAGCAAGAGCTATATAGTTAGACCCTGTCTATAAATAAATAAATAAATAAATAAATAAATAAATAAATAAATAAATAAATGCAATCTACCAATACAATATAACAGATTATCTTAAGAAAGGGGAGGAAGAAATAAGATGAAAACATGGGCCTCTGGGGCTTTATGAAAACTAAAAACATACTAGCCTATTCCTGTCCTCCTCAACTCCTTCATGACCCTGGTGGTCACAAGAAAGACCAGAAGCCTTCTYGAGCTGCAAGAGCCTTCCTGGTGTATTTTGGGCCATGGTGTCTCACACCTGTGATGCATGCACTGTGGAGGCCATAGCTGGAAGACTGACACAAATCCCAGGCCAGCCTGGGCCCCAGACTGTGACCCTGTCTTTATAAAAAGCCTTCCTGCAGGACAGAGAAGTAGGAGGGGGTTGATCAGGGAAGGGGCAGAGGGAAGAGGGCTTATGGGACTTATGGGGAGGGGGGAACCGGGAAAGGGGAAAATCATTTGTAATGTGAACAAAGAATGTAGAAAAAAATAAAAATTAAAAAAAAAAAAAGCCTTTCTAGTTTCTCAACTAAGGTAGATTCTGTGAAGTGAAAGAAACAAGATTAGGTACCTGATGTCACACAGCATTTTCTTGTACTTCACAGCAACCTACTCTTTCCATTTTTACACAGGAAGAGTGACCTTATACTAGGTCTAACTCAAATAATTACAATAACAAGTAAACAAACAAACAAACACCAAGCCAGAGTCTGTCTCCATAAGGATGCTACGGCAGCTGCCTCTAAACACTCACTTCTCCTGCCTTACCTCTGGAAGCTAAAATCATAAACCTGTGCCATTGTGCCCTGCGCTCAAATCCGTTTAATCATGAGCACTTCCTCTTGGTTCAAGCCCCAGGAACAGAAAAGTGAGGACGTTTCTGTATACTTACTGTTCTGGAAAAGGTTACTTTGTGTAGAAGGTTCCATATACAAGTAGTATATACTTATACTCAGTGAAATGATTGAGGGGAACTAAAGCAAGGAATGTTAGAGTAACTAACTAGGAAGGCAACTGGGGTCATAGGTTCTCAGAGATAACTCTAAAGGGAAGCTTGAAGCTTGAAGAGATTCTGCAGGGCTATTGAAAACAAAGGGGAAACATTACCATGTCAAACCTTAAATGCAAATCTCTAGAACAGCAGTTGTCAATCTGTGGGATCAGACCTCCCCCCACCCNTCCTGGAACTCACTCTGTAGACCAGGCTGGCCTCGAACTCAGAAATCCGCCTGCCTCTGCCTCCCAAGTGCTGGGATTACAGGTGTGCGCCACCACGCCCGGCTTACATTACAATTCTTAACAGCAGCAAAATTACAGTTACGAAGTAGCAATAAACTAATTTTGTGGTTGGGGGTCCCCACAACATGAGGAACTGTATTAAAGGATTGCAACATTAGGAAGGTTGAGAACCACTGCTCTAGGATTATCAGAAACAAAAATTACTATTCAATCCCAGATTATCAGTAAAGGAAATTATAGAATTTTATCCTATACATAACCCAAGGCTACTTATTAGTCAGCATAGTCACCAGATACTGAGYATTTCCAGAGAAACCACGTGGCTGGCTGTTCTTAGCATGTACATCAGGCTATAACGAATGATTGCTGAARAAATACATAAAGGAAGGAAGAGAACATTTAACCCTAATGGGTTAAATCTCTCTTTAGGCCAAGTGACTTCAATTCTTTCTAGCCACTCTGTGGTCTAATCATAAGAAGGAGGTGAGACAAGGGGGATTAGACTAAATCCAAGAACAATACTATACTGGGAAACAATTAGCTTATGGTGTTACCTCTCAACCAATGCTCAATGATCCAATCTTGAAATAGTAAATTCCACCTAAAGTTTAATATCTAAATGATGACTAAAAACTAACAAAGGGGGTGATTATTTGAGTTCTCCAGATAAGGGCTTTCAATGAAAATACTTGGGACAGCTCTGTGGCCAGGGGCTTGTTCTGAATGCTGCACAGACACAACCAGGTTGAGATGATGTGCTTAATAACCTTACTGGTAGAGAGTAACAAGGGATGGTCTATATTCACCTGTGTCACTTAACCAGAGCAAATTTACACCCATAAAAGATAAATTTTCTCAACTTTTCAGTCCTGGGTAATCTGGTGGGGTGAGGGTCATTCCATCACTGTTACTGTTCAGCCTGTGCCATAAGCCCTGACCCACTCACATTTCAGTACCTGGTAAAGACAGAGTTGGAGAAGTCTCTGCTTCAGTTTTTAGAAGTTTCTTTTTAAAGGACTGTCCTAGCAGTGGTGGCAAATAGCAAAAGGCCACGCAGAATTCAGTAGCAGAGGTACATTTGTACTATCTATCAACGATGCCAATGCTGTGTGCAGACCAGATGGAAGGCCAGGAAAACTTCTGATAAATATTATCAAATGCTGTGATGGTTCAGTAGTGAGCCTAAGACATCTCTGAAAGCGAGAGAGTAGACCTGAGAATAATGACTTAGAGCTTCAAGCCACAAGTAGCATAAGGAAAAAAATGAATGGGGGTGGGGCTTAAGGATCATGTTTACTTTCTCCAGTAAGACCCTTCCTCTGCATACACCGTGTCATTTAAAACATAAACTCAMAATATTTGAGTTCTAATAMGGCCGGGGTTTGCTCCTCATACCACCAAACACATCTGTAAAGTTTTTAACCCAACAATTCATACTATGAGCAGAAAACCTTAAAGAAGACACAGTTAAGTACTAGTCATCTGCACACTGCATGTGCTACTCATTTATTTGCTCTGAATTATCACAATTTGGCTCCATTAGCTGGGCGTGGTGGCGCACGCCTGTAATCCCAGCACTTGGGAAGCATAGGCAGGTGGATTTCTGAGTTCGAGGCCAGCCTGGTCTACAGAGTGAGTTCCAGGACAGCCAGG
>BDUI01000263.1:214361-264922 GCA_002335545.1 Apodemus speciosus
GCATTTTTTTTCGAGACAGGGTTTCTCTGTGTAGCCCTGGCTGTCCTGGAACTCACTCTGTAGACGAGGCTGGCCTCGAACTCAGAAATCCACCTCTCTCCCCCTCCCTCTCTCTCTCTCTCTGAGCATTTTTTTTTCGAGACAGGGTTTCTCCATGTAGTCCTGGCTGTCCTGGAACTCACTCTGTACACCAGGCTGGCCTCGAACTCAGAAATCCGCCTGCCTCTGCCTCCCAAGTGCTGGGATTATCTCTGAGCATTTAAAGATAATGAAAATTTGGCTGGAGAGATGGCTCAGAGGTTAAGAGCACTGACTGCGCTTCCAGAGGTCCTGAGTTCAATTCCCAGCAATGACATGGTGACTCACAACCATCTGTAATGGGATCTGATGCCCTCTGGTGTGTCTGAGGATAGCTACAGTATACATACATAAAATAATAAAATAAATCTTTAAAAAAAAGATAATGAAAATTTAACCTGTATATATGTACAAATATATCTATATAAATAAAGCTTTGACTATTACGAAAGAAAATGATTAATATGCAATTTAGGATGTTTTCTTAGCAAGGGAGAGAGCATGATCAGGGAGGGAACTGATTCAGGGAGGACACATGGGGCTCACCTAGGGTATGATTATCTTCTACTTCTTGGCTTAGTCCCTATACCTAGGAAGTAGAGTCAGGCGAGTCTCTCTCAGCCAGAGCTCAACAGGAGGTGGGGAGTTCTTTGTAATTATTCTTTTAACTATATGTTTATATATAGTTAATATAGAGTTTATATAAATTTCTAAGGAAAATGGGCATTTTTACTGCCAGGGGTTTACTGGTCATAAAGAATACTTCTGCTAATGGGTTTATCAGTCCTATAAAAATTACCCCAAAGGCATAATTTAAAAATCAAGGAATGGATGATTTTTAAATTGGTTCTTTTATATCCAGTGGTTAAAAGCACTGACATTTCTGCAGAGAACCAGGGTTTGTGTCCAGTACCCATATGGTGGTCTACAACCATTCCATAGGATCTGACACCCTCCGACATCTGCAAACCTAAGGAATTCACATGGTATACATGCAGACATTGAGGCAAAAAAATTCATAAACAGAATAAAGCAATAAATCTTAAAAACAAACAAACAAACAAACAAACAGTGATAACTGAGACAGGCTAACTCCATGACAGCCTTCAAATTGGCAGTTCAGGAGACTAGGCCTCCATCTCTAATTCCAAGAACTGGGCAAGTCCAGGCAAGTTAGTTACTGGAAAACCCCAGGCTTCAGGCAGCCAATCAGAAACTGCCCAGCCATCAGTAGCTGCCCTACCACCTGGCCTGAGGTAAGGGCAATGGGTCAGCAACAGTTTCCAGGCTTCCTCAGCCACAGTTTCTACCCCATGCTCCAGCAAAGGTTCTACAATTTCCCTAGATATAGAGCCAACCAATTAAAATACAGGTCACCCACCCCTCTCTGGAATTCCCCTAATATGCTTTAAATTGGGCCTCTGAACTTACTTGAGTGTCTCCATCTTGGTAAATGGTAGACCCTTGTATGCTGAACTTCTGCAGAATAAAATGAATGCTTTTTGCTTTCACATACTATTTGAGTCCAGGGTATCATTCTTCAGTGAATCATGGACCCTTACATTTGGGGGCTTTTGTCCTGGATTTGCTGGAGACCCCATAACCCAAATAGTGGAGTGTTTTTCTGGGTAAGTCCAGGCATTCAGTTGTCTTTTGTCTTGTCCATCTCTATGTTTCAGTTTCTGTTTTAATCTGGAGGCCAAGAGGGACACAGCAGAGTATATTTTGTCACCAGGCCAGCGGCAACAACACAAGTCCCATGCACTGTCTGAGACAGTCATTTCGTTTTGTTTTCGTTTTCCTGGGAACATCCTCCTGTGTCTGCCTGTATGTATTCTGTTTGTGTGTTTTGTCCTCTCGTACAAAGTTTTAATTCCTAGGATGGGTCAGGCACAGAGTACCCCACTGAGCTTGATCCTGAACAATTTTAAGGACTTTCACTGAATCACAGAGGACTCCGATCTAGTTGTTTGCCCCTTCAAACTAACCATMTTTTGCAGGAACAAATAGCCCACCATCAAGCAGGATGGCCTGAGGAGGGGACTTTTTATCTCCCCACCATTTATAGGGTAAAGATTATAATCTATGAGTCTAGGGGCCACCCAGACCAAGATCCACACATCACCATGTGACAATACCTGGTCAAGAAGCCCCCTGGATGAGATCTTTTTGGGCACCAGTCTCTCTGCTCCCTGACCTTCTTTCTTTAAAGGACAGTTGACCTCAGCCCCCTGCCTTGCTCCACCCTTATGCTCCAGAGGAAGATCTCTGTCCCCTTACTTATCTTCCTGCTCCTGCTACCGCTGCCGCTGCCCAGGCAGCACAGGCAGAGGGAGGAGTAGTCCCTGACTGCCCTGACTTTTCTGACTCTCCTTGGAGTTCCCCTCACACTCAGGCCCTTACCGCCCAGAAGGCAGACTCTACTACAGCCTTACCCCTCCAGATACAAAGAGGAGATAGTTCATGACATATTTGGCGGTAAGGATCTTTACAACTGGAGGTTACAGAACTCCCCATTTTCAGAAAGACTATCAGCTCTCATAGGTCTTCTAGATTCAATCATGTTGACTTACCTGTCCACCAGGGATGGATGGAACAAATGCTCCAGGTACTCTTCACGACACAGGAGAGAAAGAAGATCATAGGAGCTGCCTGGAAATTGGTTCTGGGAGGAGATAGACTCCCCATCCAAGTCCAGGCTGATTGATATATATTTGGATTTGGTTTTTTCGAGACAGGGTTTCTCTGTATAGCCCTGGCTGTCCTGGAACTCACTCTGTAGACCAGGCTGGCCTCGAACTCATAAATCCGCCTGCCTCTGCCTCCCAGAGTGCTGGGATTACAGGCGTGCACCACCACTGCCTGACCCAGGCTGATATTGATGCAGTCTTTCCTTTGACTCAACCTGACCCAGACTTTAACATCGCTAAAGGTAAGGAGAGGCTCCAGGTCTACTGACAGATTCTGAAGGGGGCCCTCCAAGAGGCCGCCAGACAGCCCACAAATTTATCTAAGGTGAGTCAGGTGATCCAGAGAAAGAATGAGAACCCCAGGGAATATCTAGAAAGACTTTTGAAGCCTACAGCACCTATACTCCCTTTACCCAGAAACCAGAGAGTACCAATCAGCTGTAAACAGTTTTTGTTAACCAAGCTGCCCCAGACACCCGTCAAAAGCTTTACTGCCTGGACAACTTTGCAGGTAAGCAACTGTGTTAGTAGCCATAGCCGAGAAGGTTTTCAACAACCAGGACACCCCTAGAATAAATAGACCAGAGGACTGGTGAAAGTGCTACTTAACTGCTGCCATAAACCATGGTAGTCATGATGAGAGAGAGCCTAAGAGTAGCCTAGCTCAAGGCAAGGGAAAAGCTTGCCTCTGGCATTAAAAGCTGGCCTATTTGCCTTCAAATGGCAAGATTTGGAGAGAGGCTTCAAGGAACAACTGACTTGGACATGCCTGCCTCAGGGATTCAAGAACTCACCCACCATCTTTGACAATCCTTACCCATGAGGACTTGGGTAAGTACTGATGGGCCCACCCCCAAGTTCCCATATTCCTGTATGTAGATGACATCCTGATTGCAGCCTCAGACTTGGAGACATATCAGGAGGCCACATGAGCCCTGGTATAGGAGATTGAATCAACTTGGCTACTGAGTGTCTACTAAGAAGGCTAGAATTTGTCAACCTGAAGTTACCTATCTGGGGTAAATACTCAAGGGGGGGGGGGGCAACACATGCTGTTGGAAGCCTGGAAGCAAACCATCCTTAACATCCCACATTTATCAACCTGAAGGCAAATATGGGAATTTCTGGGATCTGCCAGGTTTTGTAGACTCTGGGTGCCAGGATTCTCTGAGATGACTTATGTGAGGTCACCAGGGGCCAAAAAGATAAAATAGCATGGACCCCTGAGATATACATGACTTTTAAGACCTTAAGAAAAGTCTTATTGGAGCTGCTGGCCCTGGCTCTCCTGGACATTCACAAACCTTTACACTTGTATGTGGATAAGGAAAAGGGGGTAGCAAAGGGGGTGCTCATTCAAACTTTGGAACCATTGAAAAGACCTGTGGCTTATTTATCTAAGAAGCTGAACCCAATGGCTCAAGGATAGCTGGCCTACCTCCAGATCACAGCTGCCATTGCCCTGCTAGTCAAGGATGCTGACAAAAAAAAACAAAAAAAAAAACAAAAAACAAAAAAAACAAAAACAAAAAAAAATGGGGCAGAAACTTGATTACCACCCCCCAGTAGTAAGGGGATTCTCAAGAATCCACCTATCTGATGGCTGTCCAACGACAGACTGGTACACTTTTAGGCTCTACTTTTGAATCCCCTCATGTAAGATATAAACCCAGCCACCCTGCTACCTGACCCGTCCTCAGATGTGCAGCATGATTGCTCCATAGTTCTGGGGCATGTCCAAAACATCAGGTTGGACTTGACTGACATACCCTGGCCAGATGTGGAATATATGTACTCCCATCTACTTCATGGATGGGAGCAGCTTTATCTAGAATGAARTCAGGTATTCAGGGCCAGTGGTTAATGAGCTTGGACTCTGTTATTTCACCAACTGCTTTGTTGCTCAGAACTTCAGCCCTGAAAGCTGAACTAAAGGCTCTAACCCAGGCTTTAAAACTGACAAAAGGGGCTATATCTAACATGTACACTGACAGCAGATATGCCATTGCTATGGCTCATGTACATGGGTTCACATACCAAGAGGGGATTACTGACTGCTGAAGGAAAAAAAATCAAAAATAAGGAAGAAATACTTGCTTTACTGGAGGCATTATGGCTTCCTCTCAAAATGGCCATACTTCATTGCCCCAGGCATCAGAAAGGGGTATCAAAAACAGCCAGAGGAACAGGCTAGCTGATAAAGCCATAAAGAAGGCTACCCAAGCTTTTTCTGCCAACATCCTGGTAGCTTTGCCACCCCCTGCGCTCCCAGCCATCCCTAAATATATTTCTGAAGACAAAATCAGGCAAAATGATAAGAAATTTATAGAAGAGATGGATGGTTGCTGACCTCTGAAGGATGCACCATCCAACCTAAAGAGTTTGCTAAGCAACTCTTCCACCAGATTCATCAAGCTTCACACTTGGGTCACTGAAAACTGACTGGAATTGCTGTGAGGGCAATTCCAAAATATTTGGCTTAGGACACTTAGTTGATCAGGTAATCTTACACTGTCCCACCTGTCAGGCTGTGAAGCCCTCAGGCTCCAATCAAGGAATTGCTCCAGGAACCAAAATCAGGAGGTCAATGACCAGGGGCTAATTGGGAATATACAGAAATAACACCAGGAATATACAGATACAACTATGTGCTAGTTTTGTTTTTTTTTTTTTTTACAGATATCTTTTCAGTATGGGTAGAAGCCTACCCTACAAAGGAGACTGCCAATTTAGTGGAAAAGAAGCTTCTGGAAGAGATCATACCCAGGTATGGTTTGTCTACTGTGCTTGGATCTGATAATGGACCAGCATTCATCTCTCAGGTAACTTAACCTCTAGCACAGGTTCTTGGGGCCAACTGTAAATTACATTGTACATACAGACACCAGAGTTCAGGGCAAATAGAAAGGATGAGTCATACCCTAAAGAAGGCCGTGACCAAGTTAACCCTTGAAACTGGCAGTGACTGCATGTCCCTCCTACCTTATGCCTTATATGGGGCTAGAAACACTCCCTATACTTTAGGTCTCACCCCCTTTGAGATCCTATATAGGAGGCTCCCTCCTATGCTGCCTAACCTCCAGTCTGATATCTTAGTTGAATATGACCAACATAAGTTTTTTAAATTCCTGGAAGCCCTCCATAGGTTCCTGAAGCAACTCTGGCCTGCCATCTCCCAGATTTATGAGTCTGTTCCTCCCCCTGACCCCCATTTCTTTGAACCAGGTAACCACGAAGTCTAGATTAAGAAACATAGCCACGAGATTCTGGAACCTGTTGGAAAGGACTTCATACCTCAATTCTGACCATGCCTATGGCTGTTAAGGTCAACAGGATCAGGACATGGATATACCACGCCAACATTAAGCCTGCCAGGAGAGAATCCAGCAGTTAAGGTTCCATCAGAGAAGTCTTCCAGATGAACCACTATAACACCAATGGAAGGTTACTCCACACTGTCAATCCACTGAAACTGGGACCTCAGCATTCCTGATCCTTCTCCCTTGCTGCTTATGATTGCTGCACCAGCCAATATCCCCAACTATGCCCTAAATCTAACCTAGCAGATAGTTAATGGTGCAACAGTAGATGAGGGATGGGACTCCTTGAGTCAACTAACAGCCCTTTCCTGGTTACAGTTACAACTCTCTCAGGACCTGAAGGAACACAGGGTCTCAGTTGCTGGCCTTTTACATCTACTAGTGCACGCATGGGATCAGAGCCAGCAAATCAAATGGGGGAGGCCCAGAGTCTGTTTTCTGTGAGGCATGGGGATTCGAATCTGAGTACTCCTGGCGGGGGGGGGGGGGGGGGGGGGGGGAGAGGTGATGCAACAACCTTGCCATCAAACTCAAGGCTGCTGACAAGAAGGCCAAGTGGAATACTGGTAAGACATGGCTATGCTCCTGGACTCTTAGTTACTGTTCAACTGCTTCAATATAGCCTTGTGAGACCCATCACTCCCTTAGGCCCCAACAAGGAATTAGTGAGGCCAAACCAACCCCCACCATCTCTACTTCTGTTCACCATCATTCCCTAATCAGGACCCTTTTGCCCCAGCGAGGTCTCACTTCATCTAACCAACTGTTTCTTAAAACTATTCTACCTCCTGCATTACCACTCCATTGCCTGGGTCAGGACCCCTGCAATTATTAGAAGCTACTTTCCAGGTTCTTAACTCCTCCCACTCACACTTAACACGAACTGTTGGTTATCTTAAATGCTCAGCCCCCTACTATGAAGGAACAGCTATCCCTGGACACTATTCCAGACTACATAAAGTACTCGATGTAGATGGCAACAACCAGAGAGAGGTAAGCTGACCCTACAGTCAATGACAGGACAGGGATTCTATACTGGAAATAAGGTACCCTCAGCCTATTCCCACCTCTGCAGCCACACTGTAACCCCTACTATTGTAGGATATATGCTTCCTCCAGAGAACACTTGGTGAGCTTGCACCTTAGGGCTTACTCCATGCATTTATGGCCTAGTTGTAAATATGACTGAGAATTTTTGTGTCCTAGAATAGCTTGTACTCAAGAGTGAATTATTACTCTGGGGAAGATGTCTTCAACCAGCTAGTATCTCTAAACAATCTGGTAAAAAGGATGGCCATTCCCACTATGTTACTAGGTTCTTTCCTTTGCATAGACCTGGCCAGAGTTGCTAATGTAGGGGCCTTGGCCTTAATACTCAAAGATAAAAATTACACGGATGCAGATATATAGGAGATGGAAAAGTCCATCATGGCCCTGCAGGATTCCCTATTCTTCCTGGCAGAAGTACTCTTTTTTTTTTTTTTAAAAAAAAAAAAAGATTTATTTACTTTGTATATATAAGTACACTGTAGCTGTCTTCAGACACACCAGAAGAAGGCATCAGATCCTATTACAGATGGTTGTGAGCCACCATGTGGTTGCTGGGAATTGAACTCAGGACCTCTGGAAGAGCAGTCAGTGCTCTTAACTGCTAAGCCATCTCTCCAGCCCCCAGAAGTACTCTTACAGAATAGAAGAGACCTAGACTTGCTATTCTTCCAGCGGGGAGGACTCTGCAGCCTTAGGTGAGGAATGTTGTTTCTATGTTGACCTCTCAGGGGTGGTCAAAGAATCCATGGCCTTAGTCACAAAGAATCTAAATGACAGAATAGAAAGAAAACAGTTATCAGGATTGGTATGATGCTCTTCAACTGGTCTCCTTCGCTGACCACCCTGTCTCCGCCCTGACAGGTCCTCTTATCCTACTGATGTTGGTTGATCTTGACTTGCAGTCCCTGTATAATCAATGCTTAAGTTAAGTTTGTTAAGAATGGATTTCTGCTGTTCAATTGATGACTCTCAAACAATAATACCAGCCCATAGAAACATCAAAAGGATTCAAGATGGCCCATTATTGTAAAATGGGAATTGAGAGGACTGGGACAGACTGACTCCATGACAGCCTTCAAATTGGCCACTGTTTACTACCAGAGAAAAGTTCAGATGGTTGTTTTATTGGTAACCAATACTACAATATCAGAATAACACTAAGCAGCAGTATCTGAAAACCTCACAAAATCCTCAGTATAAGTCCCAGATCTTCAAGTCCAGCCCTCATGTTCTAGCTGGCTGGCCCAACAGACTCAAAATTAAACAATATCTTATTTCCTAAATTTCTTTTCCTATTTTTATCCCCCATTTTTTTCTTTGTCCATTTTTGCATGCTTCCATGTATATAGAAAGACAAATGTGTGGTATTTGCATGTGTGGGTACACATGTAATGTGTGTACAATCATGTGAAAGCCCAAGGTGATGTTAGGAGTCATCCTAGATCACTCTTTACCTTAATTGTTAAGGCAGGGTCTCTTTTTCAATCAAACCCCAAATCTGCTGATATGATTAGTCTCATCAGCCAGGGGATTTCTATGAGAATCCCCTATTTCCATCTTCCAAGGCTGGAATTACAAATGGGCTGCCATACCCATCTGGCATGTACGTATGTTCTGGGAACCAAACACCTGTTCTCCTGGTTATGGAGCAAGCACTTTAAGCACTGAGCCACCAYCTCCCTAGCCTTCTATATCTCATAATTCTTTGTGTTGTTGTTGTTTTTCAAGATAGGGTTTCTCTGTGTAGCCCTGGCTGTCCTGGAACTTGTTCTGTAGACCAGGCTGGCCCCAAACTTACAAGAGATCTGCCTGCCTCTGCACCTCYCACCTGGCCCAGTACTTGGATTAAAGGCATGAGCAACTGACACCCAGCAATGCATCTTCTAATTCTTATGTAAATAGCATCACAATTTACTAAGACTCTGTAGTAAGAAATCTATAAAATACATGAGCTCCTTAATCTCTCTTCCTTAATCTCACATTCAATGAGACTCCAAGTGGAACTAGTACCTGGGGCACTGAGCAGGTGTTAAGCATTGTTAAAGAACTTTAAAAACTGTTAAAATCACTACTGGTGTTGTTGAAGTTCTTCAAGTTCTTATCTTCTGATAAGAACATTCTTGTAAATAAGCACATAGGGAGGGAGGCAGTGTGCTTACTCAGTATTGTTGAGCTATTGCACTCTCCCTTGCTGCCCCACCTTCCCTGAGCAAAGGGATTGCCAGTCAAACAGCCAGATGCCCGCTTTTATTCTAGCACCAGCTGTTTTAAACACTCCTCTGACACATTCAGGAAAACAAATGCATGATGATCCAGCCGCTTGCTTTCACTCCTGAAAGTACAAGGCCCAGTAAGGATGTTTCAAAATACCAGATGTTTTACTATTAGAAACCTCAATGAACTCGAGGTGACTGTGCAGCCAGAGAGGGCACACATTCCCTAGTGGCCTACTAGAGGGAATTCCAGTAGAGAGACACTGTTGACTAGTGCAAACAMAAACCCTCATTTGCACACAGGTTTGCTATGATGGCTATGTAAGCAAGCAGGAATGCTTGTAACATACTAAATAAATGACTTTTCTCAAGTAATTTTTCTCTGCCTTTCAAACTCAGTTGGAAATAAAAGAAACGACAGGGAAGCAGTAGCAGAAGCAGCAGCAGAAGCAGCAGAGGGGCAGCAATAGCAGAACGGCTGGAACACTGGGGCACTAAGCAGGTGTGAGAGGCCACAAGTAGCCAAATAAAAGGCAGAACTGAGCAGTGGGTAGGCTGAGCTGCACACTAGAACACATGCATAGCCATACACCACACACATGGACAAAAACAGTAAAAGATAGTTGTCATCTGAGCAATGACAGCTGAAGTTATCCCTTTGGTCTTCATATATGCACACATAAAAACAAGACACTGCAATTCATAACACTGTAACATTTTCCATCTCAGGTCAGGTGTTTTGGTCAAATGTTGCATGGATGTGATAGCATCTGCAATGCAAAGCCTGTGTCAGAATCCCAGCTGTTCTGAAGCTGGGTAATCCAACAATGGTATGCACTGCCCAAAACACCTTGTTGTGTTCATTATACACTTGATTTTGCATTAATTTTTGGTTGATACATATTCAGAAATCTTTTATCAAATTTTCACAACCCCCAATTCTTTACCTGTCTCAAACAGTGGCCTACCTCTCTTTTACCTTAGTTAAGGAAGCAGGCAGCTTGGGCTCTGGGCCTCACTACCAACTCACATAGCTTCACCCAAACATTCACTATAAAAATGAAAAAAAAAAAAAATCCTAGAATTTGACTTTGCCCACAAAATTCCTCAGCTCCTCCCTTCTGCTGAAACCTTCAAGGAAGCTTCATGGCTTCTGTTTTCAGGGTGCTCCTTCCCRAAGACCCTTCAGATCTTAACACAGGAAGGCATAATATTTCCTTCTCAATACTTGCTTCTCAGTTGGCCTGCTCTTAGGACACGCCTATCTTCCCAACCCCCTTGTCTCATCTGCAGAGTCTGCCCCAGGTTGCAGAGCACTGCTGTAAAGTGACAAAAAGGTGTCCCTTAGCAGGGGTATGTAAGTTCTCCCTCCTCTTGCCTCTGTCCCTGGCACTGCCTGGAAGGCCCCTATTGCATCTGGGGCCAACTCATCAGTCATTTCCATTTTCTAGGAAGTGGCTGCTGACAGCTAGTACTTTCTTC
This sequence comes from Apodemus speciosus, assembly GCA_002335545.1. NCBI lineage: Eukaryota > Metazoa > Chordata > Mammalia > Rodentia > Muridae > Apodemus > Apodemus speciosus. Next base: position 225,195 of record BDUI01000263.1, read on the forward strand.
TCTTTTTTCCACCTGCTCCCACACCTCTACTACTGCAGTGCCTATGACCCTTGGTTCTATTTCCCCTTCGGGTGAGTTTGGGATTGACAGAAACAATGTAATCTCTGTGGTCAGAACACAGCCCTCCAGCATGGACATTCATTCATTTAGTACACTTTCCACAGGCCTTTTTCCATAAGGTAGACACCAGAATGAGTGAGTGTCCCACTGCTCCTACACTTCCATAATTCCCCAACATAAAGGGTCCATACAGTAGGCAGCTGTTCCTGCTCCACAAGGCCCAAGACTGTCTTGAGAATTTATTCCACACCAAGCCTCTCTTTTCTCTTCTGACCATAACTACAAGCCTATGTCTTTTATTCATTATCCTTCCCCAACTTTATGGCTCTGCCAGGTCAGCATCAATGCCTGCTCCCTAAACTCTTCATCTACATGAAACAATTCTGTTTTCTCTGACTCTTCCTATCTAGGGAACTCTTCTTTCTCTTGCACCCAATGCCAATTTTCAGTAAGTCTGTCTCTTCAACTGACACATATTTTGCAATCTCTCTTAATCTAAGATTTAATTTTGGCTTTGTGCTCTCAAATATCCCATTACTTTTTTAACTACCCCATCTTTATCCACCTGCAACTCAAAATCTTCCAATCTTCCAAGTGCTGGGATAACAGGTGTGTGCCACCATGGCCAGTTTTTGAATTATTTATTTTTATGTTATATGAATAGGTGTTTTGCTTGCATATGTATGTCTGTGTGGGGCTGTCAGATCTTGGATTTACAGACAGTTGTAAGCTACCATATGGGTGCTGGGATTTGAACATGGGTCTTCTGACGGAATAGCTAGTGCCCTAAACCACTGAGTAATCTCTCCACCCTGCTTTTTGTTCTCTTAAGATTTACTAATTTTTACTTTATGGGTATGAGTGTTTTGCTCACATGTAAGTATACTCCATGATGCAGTGCCTGTAGAGGCCAAAAGAGGGTGTCAGAGCCTCTGGGACAGGAGTTAGTCAGCTGTGAGCTGCTATGGTGCTGGGAAAAAAATGTTTGTCCTCTACTAGAGCAGTAAGTGATCCTAGCTGCTGAGCCACCTCTCTAGGCCCCATGCCTGCTCTTACTGCCCAAATTTTAAAAGTAAACTACAATCAGTATTTCCATTTCTCACTAACATGATTTTTTAATTTTTGAAATTTGCAACGAATATTGACTGATTGCTTGATTAGCTGGTTTCTATAAAGTTAGGCAAGTGCTCAACCATTTACTACACCTCAGCTCTTACATACATGTTTTTAAATATCGAATAATATCATCTCCCCAATCCTTATTTCCCTTCCTTTTCTATTCTCCCAATCTGAATCATAATTTTTCTTTAAATAAATATTTACTTCAAACAGTGCTATTAGTAAGTAAATAACATATACAGCTGAATCACATGGAATGGTATAACTCAGTTTTCTATCTTGTGAAGTTTTTTTTCTCTCTCTAGAAGCAGCAGAGTAAGCCTGCACACTCCCACAGTTGCCTCACAGAAGCTACATGTCGTTCTGAATTCTGCTTGGGTGTACTCTGTTGTTTTTCTAAAATCTTCTGCAATTTTCTATTACGTTTACTTTTCTTAAAACGCAAACTACTAAGTACAGCTCTCCTCACTGGCTGCTTGTACAGGGCGGGCACTGCACTCTAGCAGCAGCCCCCCTTCAGGTGTCGGACGCTGCCTCTATGTGCATGACAATTGCCTCCGCTCTGATTTCTGTTCTCTCCTCTTATGAGTCCTGTTATTTAATGCTCAGTTCTGGAGTTGATCCACTAACTTATTTTGTTAACTTAACCATGTCTCTCTCGCCAGTATTTTTCATCTTACTTTCTGAGGATTCTCCCAACACTTAGAATAAATGACTATTTTTTACATGGTTCTGATGTACACTAGGCAGGTAGTCTAGGATTGTAGTATGACATCCTTGCCCCCATAACCATTAGCTGAACAGTTCATTGGCACTAAGTACAATGCTGTGTAACCACCACTTCTCTATCACTTAAAAAGAAGGGTGTCATCTGAAATCCAGTATTACTTAAGAACAAGTCCTTATTCTCCACTCTTGGTCTCTGAGCTTTGTGTCTCTATAACTCCAGGTAAGTGGGCCAATACATTTCTTTTTGTAACTGCTTATTTCACTTAGCATAGTATTGCCACGTTCACCTATGTTGTAGCATGTGTCCAGATTTTCTTCCTTTTTAGGAATAAAACAAGTTACACACACACACACACACACACACACACACACACACACACACACACACATTTTTATCCATTCACCCATTAAGAAACATTTTGATTGTTTTCCACCTTTAAGGTCTTGTGAATGATACCTTTACCAACACACATAGACAAATTTTGTATCCCTGCTTTCACCTTTCAATAAATTTACATGATAATGATTATTGTGTGTATATGTGTGTGTACTCGCATGCTTGAGTGTGTGTGTGTATTGTGGCATGTGTATGCATAGCATGGTGTATATGTAGAGCTCAGAGACAACTCTGTGGAGTCAGTTCTCTGTTTCTATTTGTATGTGGGTTGCCAGGCATGGTGGAAGCACCGTTATCCACTGAGCTATCTTGTAGGCTCCCCAATAAATTTTTATTACTTTTATTATTCCCTAATTTCTACCAACATTGAACAGAGTAGCCACCACTACCCTTTTGGAATTCTTTTCTGCCTTCTATTCTCATATAGATTTCCATTTTTTCCCTTTTGTCTCCCTCACCCAATATTGGGGCCTCTGGATTTATTTGTTAGACTCAGAATACTTTTTTTCCAATATTGTTCCATCAAAACTTTCTTTCCATCATTTAGATACCCACTCGGGTGCCATCTTTTCTAAGCAGAACTTCCCTGAATTATCTTCCATGTTCAGTCACTCCCTTGAGTAACACAGATCACTCCAGAAGACCCTCTTATTTGTTCATGTGTTTTTCTGCTTGGCTCTGCATCAACAATGTAAATTCCTGAGTCAGACACTCTGAATGTCTTCTTCACTATAAGCCTGGCATATATAAAATATCTGATAAAGCTAAAGGGACTGAATACTGTTTCTGGTTTCCCTGTTCCCTAAGCATGCATTTCTTCAAACATCTGTCCCTGAACTTCTCTCTCCACATTCTGCCACAGCAATTTACTTTAATCTACAAGTTCATCTATTACATTAGGGTGATACCAAATTCTGTCCTGCATCCTGAACCATCCAGTCTTTCAGCCATGTATCTTTACCTGGAGGGCAGATTTAGTGATAAGGATAGTATACAGCATTGCAAACCTTATATGGGAAACAACATTCATTCTCTTCATTTCCAAACCTGATTTTCTCATGGGTCCTTCTACTACTTGAAGGGTTAGGAACAGTGCTACGGGCATGGGCTTTAAGACCCTCATCCTAGTTGCATGGAAGTCAGTCTTCTCCTAGCAGCCTTCGGATGAAGATACAGAACTCTCAGTTCCAACTGCACCATGCCTGTCTGGATGCCGCCATGCTCCCATCTTGATAATAATGGACTAAACCTCTGAACCTGCTAAACTAGCCCCAACTAAATGTTCTCCTTATAAGAGTTGCCTTGGTCATGGTGTCTGTTCACAGCAGTAAAATCTTAACTAAGACATGACTCTTCTGTTAACCGATGCCCACTGTGGGTAGCAGCAATCACTAAAAGAAAGCTGTCTGACCATAAACTTGCCTGCCAGACAGTAAGTGGCATCTCCATGGTTCCTACTCCACTTCTTTGTGTTTGAAATAAGTTTCTTAGTGAGAAGCAATGCTATAAGGAATATCAAACAGGCCTTCTTTCAAGAGCCTGCCTTGACTTCCTTCAATGATGGACAGTGAATTGGAATTGTAAGCCAGAACCATGAAAAGAAAAAAACAAATCAACCTGAACCACAGAAATAACATTAGTAACAACAGCTATAATAAATTAATTAATAAATAAATCCTCTTCTCTATGACCTCTTACCATCCAAGCATCCTCCTTTCCATACTTGCCTCAGCTGCTCCCATCCTACCTCTGAACATGTTTCTGTGAGACTCACCATTATCACCTGATTCCAAGATCCATGAAACCTTGTTATAATTTGCTAATGCCTCACTGAGACAGGAAGACTGTAAATCCAAGGCCTGCCTGGGTAACTGTGAGACTGTCTCAAAATAGAAAAGTAGGAAGAAGTCTGGTGACATAACTCAGTGGCACTATGCTTGCTTGGAATGCATGAGGCACAGCCTTCCAACCTCTAGTATAAGAAATGGAAGAAAATATGATTTAGACAAAAGTAGCCAGGAAGCTGAAAATTGCCATAATTCATTCTTTATAAGAAACATAAAGGAGCCAGCCTTTAATCCCAGCTGCACTCAGGAAGCCAGCCTGGTCTACATAGTGGATTTCAGGCCAGCCAAGGATATATAATGAAGTCTTTTCTTAAAAATAAATTGCCATGCAGTGGTGGCACGCCCCTTTAGTCTCAGCACTTGGGAAGCAGGTGGATCTCTGTGAGTTTGAGGACAGTCTGGTCTACAGAGTGAGTTCCAGGACAGCCAGCGCTATGTAGAGAAACCCTGTCTTGAAAAACCAAAAAATAAAATAAAGTAAAATAATAAATGAAGGGGAGGGGAGGGGAGGAAAGAACAGAGAAAAAGAAATATAGGACTAGTAAGATGGCTCAGTCAGTAAAAGAATTTTCCATCTAGCCTGAAGACCTGAGTTCCATCCCTGGAACTTGCATGATTAAAGGAGAAAGATGACTCTGTCGAGCTGTCCTCTGACCTCCACAAATATGCATTGGGGCATGGGAACGAGTACAGACATGCACATGAGCACGCGCATCAGGAGACTACCCCAGAAAGGTGGTGGGTTCCCCTCCTCATGCCTCCCATTAGGACCTACACTGAAAGCTCAAGATCCAACAAAGGAAATGGATGTGCAAGGTTGGGTTGGCTCTGTTATTCCTTCCTCCCTGATTTTCTGTAACAGAGTCTGACTGTGTTACCCAGGCTGACCTTGAATTTATAATTCTCCTGTCTCAGTCTGAGTGCTATGACTATGGCTATGTGCTACCATGTGGGATTCAGATTCTCTTTGGAAACCTCAAGGTCATACAAATATTTTAGTCTATCTCTTCCAACAAGACTAGTCAAAGAAAACTGTAAAGTAAAATGAAGATTTCATTCCCCTTTCCATAATCTGCTACCTATTCTGGAAACTCTGCAGTCTAAAATAATCCAGTCTCTTGTCACCACCTTCTTCATTCTGGCATCTAGCACTCTACTTGCCATGAAGGAGATTAAAGACAGCCTTGAGTATTTTGCCAAACGTCTCACTGACAGGTAGTAATGTTGCCTTTGCCCTTTAAATCTGAAGTCCTTCTGTGACTTGGTTTAATCTGACAGAACATGGAAGACTTCTGAGGCTAGGCCTTAAGATATCTGTGGTTTCTGCATTCTTGGAACATACTCTGGTGGATCCCAGCCACCTTAAGGCAAATAGAAAGGTCACATGGAGATAGATGCACCTCAATGCTTAGTCAACAGCCTCAAGCTGAGCTCCCAGCTGGCAGCAGACACTGGCTGCCAGCCATGGGTTAAGTTGTTCTGGACATTTCTGGACAACTGGGCATCCAGCTGATTGCAGAGCCAACCAATACAATATTGGAGCAAAAGATATACCCTACTGATCTCAGCCAACTACCACCAAGTCATTAAAAATAGCACAAGGCTGTTGTGGGAACTTAATAAATGTAAAGAAACATCTTTGTTTTTTAAGAGCAAATTAAGAGTTACAAGAAAATTGCAAAGATGGGGCTTTTCTAAACATACCCTGAACCCAGTCTATGCTCAATATTACCCTGGTCCTAACCTGGCCCATTTGTCACAATTAAAGAACCATAATGACACATTATCATTTACTGGTGTGTATTCTACTGAGATCTCATTAGTATTTACACATGTCCCTGGATCCCACTTAGGAGAGTACACTGCATGTAGTCAAGTGTCTCCTTAGGCTCCTCTTGGCTGTTTCTCAGACCTTTTCATTTTCCTTGATACCTGCAGTCAGGAACTTTGTAGAACACCCTCACAATGGGGTCCTCCCTGTATTGTTCTGAGTAGAGCAGGAAATGGGTTTACAGAAGAAGTACTTCACACTACATCAACGGCACACACTGGAAACCTGGCATCACTGATGATGTTGAACTTGACCCTTGCCAGGCTTCTCTACTATGTGAAGCCCCAATAGGGAATGGGAAGTTACTACGTGCATCCTTCCGAGTGGAGTATCTACAGGTCCTTCTACTTATAACACTGCTTAGCCTCTACCCACCTCCACACAATCCTGAAAACCAGAAACCTAATATTCTTCTTCCAAAGCCCAGTCTACATGTTCCTTCTTCACCATGAAGCTTTCTCTAAGGAAGAATGCAATGCTTTAAGGTAGATACACTTTGAATAACAGTACCACAGACCACATCTGACCCTCGGGGGTAGACTGAAGTACCAAGTGTGCAAACACTATGCCTCACTTGGTACACCTATAGTTAGGATACAGTAAATCCTAAGTACCCAATAAGAGCTTGTAAGCTTAATTAACTAGATGCCTATAAAAGTAAACCATTTTTGATAATATCTCAATAAAAGAAAGGATAACATCAAACACCTAAGGTCCAAGATATGTTAGTAAATGTACAACAGTGCTAATCCTCTCTGTTAATATGCAGTTCCACTCTGTTGTAGCTAGGCAAGGCACCAGAAAAAAGATCATTACATTCAATGAGTGAGAGCCACTGTGACAGATAAAATGTATTTCAGGCCAACAGGTACATAAATGTCAAATGAAGTAGGTCACATGAGCCTCTAAGGGAATGAGGAATCAAGTGCACACTTCCTACCTTTAAGATGTGCCAATAAAACCTTACAGTACATAATTCTCATACTTAACCTCAAATGTGGAACAAAGACTGACACGTGGTGACTGTGTTGGAAGTATTCAGTGTTCTTTCTTATATACAGTGGGGAAATTAAGAAACAGTTCTTGGTAAAAATATAAGGAATAACACTGTGCCTCTGAATGAAATATTTAGGGGACTTTTAGAGTTTTACAATGATAACTCTGTTGATGTGTATACATTTAGTATTTATAATATGCACTTTCATTAAAACAACTAAATTCACTAAAATTCCGAGACTCATTGGCCATATAAAATTGCATTCCAGTGACCATTCAGGATAAAGATAGGCAACAGTCCTAAACTAATGTGAAACTAACATTCTTGTTTCCACTTAAACCAATCACCAAAAGAAAAGAAAACAAAAATCATAATATAATAAACAACTCTATGTCAGCACCTGGACAGTTTCTGGCGCACAACAATAATCAATAAGTATTTGCTGAATTAATAGAGAGAGAAGAGGAATAAAGAAAAAGGTAAAAGTAAAACTAAGCAAGGAACCCAGGTGGTGCTTGGAGGCAGAGGCAGGTAGATCTCTGAGTTCAAGGCCAGCCTGGTCAACAGACATTCCTGGACAGCCAGGGATATACAGAAAAACCCTGTCTCAAAAAAAAAAAAAAAAAAAACAGAAAAAGAAAGGTAATAATAAGGTGATGAGACAGATCAAATGTGCTTTTGGTGTAAACTTGATGACTTGAGTTTCAAGCCCCAGGAAACCATAAAAAAGTGGAGTGCGTACAGTTGTGTGCTGACCTCCACAGGTATAATGTGTGTCCACACACATCATGCAATAACAGTAACAGTTTAAAAATAAAAAAGTAGTAAGAAAGCAACAATGGAAAGTACACATTTACATAATTTAAGAATTATCTATGATTTACCTACTGTGAATTTTGGAAGCTACTGCCTACATCATCTCTTTCTGGCAGAGGAAAAAAAAAACAATCAGAATCTACAGTTCCCCAGGCTACCCTAAGGCATCTTTGTTTTCTATGTAACATTCTCTCCATACCTTGCAAATGTACTGACCAGCATATTTGTTTTTAATATTCTTAATATCTGCTCCATAGTTTCACGTCTAAACCTTTCCCTTCAGGAAGAAATCTTGTCATTTGTGTTCTCAATTATGCAGTCCACTCTCTAGATCGGTGATTCCATCTTTAAGATAATACCAAGAAAAGCTGAACTCACTTTCTTTTCTCTAAATATCTTCCTCCTCAACCCTTCACCTCTGCCAAGTAAGAACAGGAGCTGGCCTGAGCTCAGATACCATGGCACACTGGTTCCTCACTTCCATCAACCTTGCAAATCTGAAGCCCGTTTTATATTTCTACTCTGATCCTTCCACTCATTCTTTTTTTCTTTTCTCAAGCAAACACAGCCTTCTCTAGTCTTAAAAAAAATGTCTTTGAGGTGGTGGCAGCATCAGCACATGTCTTTAATCCCAGCACTCTGGAGGCAGAAGCAGGCAATCTCTGAGTTTGAGACCAACCTGGTCTATAAAGCAAGTTTCAAGTCAGGACTACATAAGGAGACCCTTATGTTCTGTCTCAAGAAACAGAAACAGGAACTAGAGAAATGGTTCAGTGGCTAGAAGCACTGGATGTTCAACTAGAGTTCAATTCCTAGCACCCACACGCAGCTTACAACTGTCTGACTGCAGTTCCAAGAGATCCATGGCAACAGGCATACACATGGCGCACCTGTACATGCATGAAGGCACAATACTCATACAAATAAATCTTTTTTTAAAAGAAACAAAAACTTACAAAGCTTTTTAAAAGTTTTATTAGAGGAATTTTTATGTACATATAATGTAAATGTGAATGACCCTCTACATATCTCCAGGTTTCAACAGTTGTCCAGAATCTGTTCCCTTTGTCTCATCTACACCTCAACTCATCCATCCCCGTATTCAATGACTATTACTTCACAAACTAGTGGATACAATTGATCTGTCTATTTGTAATTTTTATTACAGTATCCTATCAAACACAGAGCATCTCCAGCAAAACTATCTCTCGTAGGTTTTCTCATGTCTTGTCCCTTTAATAAGTCATTTGCTATTCTTTTAACAGATGGGTTCCTGTTAGGCTGTCCTCAAACTTCTAGCCTCAAGTTATCAGCCTCTTCATTCAGTGCTAAGAGCGTTAAGATTACAGGTAGAGACTGCAGGCATCTTCCACAGTGATGTACCCACCACTATTTTTGTTTGTGCCCTGAGACAAGGTCTTGCTATGTAGCTGAGACTGATATAGGATTTCTATATAGTCCAGGCTAGCTCAAACTTGCAATCCTACCTCAGACTCCTAAGTGCAAGAATCACGGGTGTAAACTGCCATACTAGCTTTTATTACTTCTTTAAAAAATTTATATCTATATCTATATCTATATCTATATCTATATCTATCTATCTATCTATCTATCTATCTATCTATCTATCTATCTATCAATTTGTAGAGTGCCTGCCAAGCATGAAGGAAGCTCAGTTTGATCTCCAGTTTCACATAAACTGAATGAATTTATCTATAATCCCAGCACTTCATTGATTTGGAGAATCGTGTCTGTCTGTCTGTCTGCCTTCCTTGTGTTTGCATGGCAAGGACTTTGCCAACTGAGCTATCTCCCTTTTTCTGGAAATTCCCCTGTTGATTTGTGATACAAAAGGACCTCAAGCCCTTCTAAGGTGAAATCAGTTAACTTTAAAATACACTTCAAATATGTCTTTCCTTTGTCTCCAGCACTATCACAGGAACATGGTCTACCCTCTCACCTAACATCTGCAACTCAGGGTTCCATCTCTTTCCTACCTCTCTGCAGCAGTCTCCAGAGAGTAAGGCTGATCACTCAAACACTATTTTATTCTTCCCAGAGGAAACAGCTGTAAATGGCTGCCCTGCCCAGAGAATAGATCCACATGTATCCTTTGAGGATCACAGGCTCTACGCCCTTCTCTAATCTGCTATCACACTGGGCCACCTGGACATCTGATCGTTCCTGGAACAGGTGGGGCTCTGTAGCCCTTTCTTCTGTATAGAACACTGCTTTCCTCACTTTTCACGTAACTGACCTCCTGGCCCTTTAGCTAATATCTGTCTTAAAGGCCTTCCTCCACCTTCCCAGCTCTTCTTCCTCGTCACCTTTTAATCTATGTATTATTTTCTATTCTTCACAGTTCTCACAGTGGTTTATAATTAATATCTTTATATTCATTTGTCTCTCCTTAAAATGTGGCCATCCTGAGACTAACCACTCTGTTATGTCACCTTATAACATACGATTAAGAATTACTTATTGAGAACAGGAAAGATGGCTGGGTCACTAAGAGCACTCATTGCTCTTGCAGGAAACTTAGGATTGGTTTCCAGCACTGGCATGGTGTTCACAACCCTCCATAACCCCAGTTCCAGGGGGTTCCACACCCTCTTCTGACATGCTTAGGTACCATGTACACTAGGGGTGCACATATACACAAACAGGCAAAACATCAAAAAGTTATTATTAAAAAAAGAAATAGACTTAGCTCAAAACAACATTTTACAGAGTATATTGCATTTATCCTCCAAGCTTTCTAGTCACAGATATCCAAAATTAAGTTAAGATAGTATTGTGATAAAGTCTTACATTAACAAAAATCATTACAAACATGATTTTAAATAAAACAGCAAGACAGGGAGATAAATATTTTAGTTAAAAAGACTGATGATGATGAAGTTAAGGTCCAATTTCTCTTTTTGTTAATTTGAGGCAAGGACAAGGTAGGCCTGGATGAACTGCTATTCATTTGATAGCCCAGGCTGGCCTCAAATTCAAGGTAATCCTCCTGTCTCAGTGCTCCATGTAAATTAAAAGCATGTGCTGTTGTGCCTGGCTGTGTTCTTTCATTTTATGTCATTAACTAAAAACCAAAAAAGCCAATGTTTCCTTCCAACCCACAAAACAATATATATTTCTGGTTTATTTCATACTTTCATAAGTATATGCAATTTTCATAATATAATTTACAATACAATGCTAGTATCCTAAGAATGAATCACAACCATTACACGGCCTCTTAGGAGGCTGAGGCTTTAGGATCATGAACTCAAGGCTTGCTAGGCTGCCAAGTCAGTCAATGGACAGCCTAGGTGACTGAGCCAAAGCCTGTTCAAAATAAACATTTAAAAAGGAATAAGAGTATAGCTCAGAGGTAGAGAATTTGTCTAGCTTAAGCCAGGCCCCTTACACACACCTGTAAAACTTACTTTTAAGTTAACATGTAGCATGATAAAGATACTGAGAAGAAAGATCTCATCAGTCTAGTTTCTAAATGTACCTACATCAGAACACCGCTCAGTCATCCACTGCCACTGCTGCTCAGCTTCTACTCCAACTGCTGCTCTGCTGAGCAGTGTACTGACCTGGGAGCTGCTTTCTTCYTCTACTTCTCCCTCATTGGTTTGCATGGGAACAGACTCTGTGCAAAACTCTGCAGACACACACAAACACTGCCTGGGAAGTAAAAAGAGAAAACACAGGTAAGGACTTCAAGGCAAAAGTTTGCTTTTTCAAATAGATGAAAATCTGTCATGGATTTCCTGGATGAAGCAATGACTTTAACTAGGTGGACCTCTCAGTGTGCATATATGTGTCGAAAGGCAACTAAGAAGAGGAATCAGAGGGAGAGCTGGAGCAGGAAACTTCCCCATCTTGGAGGACGTTAGAAAGGCTCAAGGCACTGGAGTACTAAATAGCTTTACACTTCTCAACCTATTGGTCTGCCTTTTGGAAAAAGGTGATAGTGGAACTCTTCAAGGACTCTGACAGTAGACACCTGCCAAAAAGGATGCCAATGAGCAAAGATGTGTGATACCACAGTGAGTCTTGCTCGGAACTGACTGCATTTCTTGGGTTATAATTATGTTTAACATCCTTGGCTTTTGTAACTGGTTGTTTGAATAGGTATGGTCCCCAGAGATTCATGTATTTGAATGCCTGGTCCATAGGGAATGACACTGTTAGGAGATATGGCCTTGTTAGAGGAAATATGTCACTGTGGCAGTGGGACTTTGAGGACGTAAATGCTCAAGCTACACAGTGTGAAATGTGTCCAGTCTCCTCACTATCTTCAGATCAAGATGTAGAACTCTTGGCTGCTCCAGCACCATGTCTGCCTATGTGCTGCCATACTTCCTGCCATAACAATAATGAACTGAACCTCTAAAACTGTAACCCAGCCCTAATTAAACATTTTCTTTTATAAGAGTTGTCTTGGTCATAGTATATCTTCACAGCAATAAAACCCAATCTAAGACAGTAACTGAGGTACTTTAATTATGAAGTATACTTAAGGAAAATATGCCTAAGAAACTCAATGTCATCTCATTTATTTTCACACAAATTGGCTACTTATAGAATAATACAACAAAAAGTAGCAATGTCTTCTCTAATAATAAGAGCTGAGACCAGTGACACTGCTTCCAAGCCTGACACCTAAGATCAATTCTTGGAACCCACATGATGTAAGGACAATCCTCCAAAATTGTGCTCTGACCTCCACACACATATCATGTATGTGCACACAATCAATAAAATGTGAAAAAAATATTTAAAGAGTATGCATCAAGAATTCTACTAAAAATCTTATATTAAGAAGGCTGGAGGTACTAGGTATGGTGGCGTACACCTTTAATCCTAGCACTTAGAAGGTAAAGACAGGAGAATTTTGGCTTGCATAGTGACTTCCAGGCCAGCTAGGGCTATATAGAGAGGCTGATATACACAATTTGCCCTGAGTTCTATGACCAGCATTGAAAAAACAAAACAAAAATAGTGCTCAACTTTAAAAACTAGAATTTTTAGCAAAGCTTTATCTATATGTTTTTACACACATGAGTGTTTTGCCTGCATGAGTGTTTGTCTGTGTGCACATGTGTTCCTAGCACCTTCAGAGCTCAGAGAGGGTGTCAGCAGCTCTGGTCTATGAGCATTATGTATGTACAGGAAACGGAAGCCTGGTCCCCTGTAAGAGCAGTAAGTGTTTTTAATTACTAAATCATGGCTCAAGCCCCTCAAAGCTAATTTTTTAAAATTTCCTTTGACACTTCTTATTTTTGCAATTTTCCTCAAAACTCTCTCATTCATCCTGGCCCCATTCTTTCTCTATTTGTCTTTTTTTCCTTAACCTAGATTTCCCAAAAAAGAGAATATATGCAATATCTTAACTTCAAATATGTAAATTAGTCAAACAAACTGGAAGGAACTGCTCTGAGTGACCATCACAGTGGATACAAGCGACCACATTGACCACACAGAGACCACTACAACTGAGGGTCACAGTGAACACAATCTACTACCACAGCAACCACAGCAATGACCACATCAATGGTCAACACAGTGACCATCACAGAGAGCACTACAACTAACCATCACAGGGAGCACAACAACTAACCATCACAGTGAACAATACAAGTGACTATCACAGTTATGACAGTGACCACTACGTGATAACACCAACAGTCACCACAGTGACCACCTGACTGACCATAACAGTGAACACTACACATGGCCACCACAGTAACTACAACAGTTACCATCATGGCTGACCATGGTAACTCTTTTTTTTTTTTTTTTTTTTTTTTTTTTTTTTTTTTNTTTTGTTTTTGTTTTTGTTTTTCGAGACAGGGTTTCTCTGTGTAGCCCTGGCTGTCCTGGAACTCACTCTGTAGACCAAGCTGGCCTTGAACTCACAAATCCACCTGCCTCTGCCTCCCAAGTGCTAGGATTAAAGGCGTGCGCCACCATCGCCCAACGTTTTTTGGTTTTTTTGAGACAGGGTTTTTCTGTGTAGCTCTGGCTGTCCTGGAACTCACTGTGTAGACCAGGCTGGCCTAGAACTCAGAAATCCGCCTGCCTCTGCCTCCCAAGTGCTGGGATTAAAGGCATGCGCCACCACTGCCCAGCAACCATGGCAACTCTTATAAAGAAAAACATTTAATTGGAGCTGGCTTACAGTTCAGAGGTTTAGTTCATTATTGCAATTTTCCTCAGGAAGGAAGGATGGCAGTGTGGAGGCAGACATGTGTTGGAGAAGTGTCTGAGAGTTCTATATCAGGATCCATAGACAGCAGGAAGGGACAGTGAATTACTAGACTTAGCTTAGACTTAGACTTAGTTTCTGAAATCTCAATACCCATCCCCTAGTGACATATTTCCTCCAACAAGGCCATACTTACTCCAACAAGACCACATCTCCAATAATGCCACTCTCATGAGTCTATGGGGGCCATTTTCATTCAGACCACCTGAACATCACAGCTAACACTACAAGTGACCACTACAGTGACCACTGACTGACCCTCAAAGTGAACACTACATTTGACCACCCCAGTGTCCATGACAGTGACCACCAGTATCTACTATGACTAACCACCACAGTGGGCACTACAACTGAACACCACAGTGAACACTACAAGTGAACACCAGCACAGTGCCCATAATCATTACCATATAGACGACCATCACAGTGGACAGTACAACTGACTAGTACAGCAACCACTATGTAATAACTAAAAAGATGTTCAAAATGCATGCTATGTGCAAAGAAACTTTTTAGGAATGTATCCAGACCTGGAGATCTGCTTTGGTGCAGGCCTCTCTATAGCCAAGCCATAAAACCTGAGGCCAAAAAGGGACTTCTACATTTCCACAGGTTATGTGGCAAAGGGTATTAAAATATCTGTGCTCACTAATACAGTTTTCAAGAAACAAATGTTTATTTATGTACTGAGAAACGTAAAATTGGCATAGTTGTATTTATAAATCTCTATTCACTTAGGCCCAGATAGACGAACATTGTTCAATCTCTCTGTGCTTAAGTGAAATAAGCTTCTTGGGTTGGTCATGTCCTTCACTTTTTATGGCAGTTATGCATAAACAGAATTGTTCTTTCTATGAAAATTAAGTTGGTAGGGCTTGGATGTAGATCAGTTGGTACAGTGCTTGTTTAGCATTTTTTGAGGCCCTGAGTTTGATCTCCAGTACCTTATAAAATTAGATGTGGTATGCATACCTATAATCCAAGCACTTGAAAAACTGAGGCAGGAGGATGCTTTAAATTTGAAGCCAACCTAGGAGACAGAGTGAGGCCCTGCCTCAAAAGCAAAAGAGAGAAGAGAGAAAGAAACCCCCCTGACAACATTGGAAATATTTAATAATCTGTCCAGAAAGATGTGATTCCCATGTAAAGTGCCCCCCTCTTGGTTGAAGTGCAGATCACATTCATAGACCATGTGTCAATGGCACACCTCAGAGTTTCTTCCTGCTCCCAGGTCTCTGTGCTCACAGATGACAGTTACCTCCCATCGACTCCAGGTCCCTTCTTCCTCCACAAGGACTCTATCTCAGGCCTCTCTTTTAAAAAATGTTTAACGTGTATGGTATTTTGCTTCTGTATGTCTGTGYACCGTGTATGTGCCTGGTACCCATGGAAGCCAGAAGAGTCTATCAGATTCCCTTGACTTAGAATTACAGATGGTTGTCAGCTGCCATGTAGGTGCTGAAAATTGAACTCTGATACTCTGGAAAGAGAAACAAATGCTCTTAACTGCTGAGATCTCTCTTCAGCCCCATCTAAGAGATATTATCTTTACCTCCTTAAATAAAGATTTATTTTATTTTATGTGTATAAATGTTTTGCCTGAATGCATGTATGTGCCTGTTGTATCCCCTAGAAATGGGGTTACAGATGATTGTGAACTATCATGTGGGTCCAGGGATTCAAACCTGGGTCCTTTGCATGAGCAGATGCTTTTAACCCCGAGCCATCTCTCTAGCCTGTTCAAGGCCTCTTTTATCTGCTGGCCACTGACTCAGCTAACAGTGATGCTCACTGACAGTAGACCGGAAGACCAGCAGTAGCTAGTCTATCACACTTGTTCTTATGAGGTAAACTAAAGCTACTAGCTTACCTTTTAGATTCTCCTACTTGATCTTTTTTGTTATTAAATATCTTGTTCTAGTCTGACTTATTTGACTCTATCAGTTCCGCCTTCTCTGTCAGTCACTGCTCTTCCCCTTCAGTGACTCCTCTTCCCTGTCCCCAGAAATAAACACATCTGTCTTCTGATCTTCCTACTACTCTCTACCTTCAAGGCTTTAACCCCAACCTTTGCCTCTATACTCACTTCTTAATCCATTATTTCTTACCCATTCATCATGGTCTAATTGAGTCTGATGTCTTGTTAAAGCAGAAAAATGGTTAAAGCATTTAAATGGCAGAAATGTTAAATAAATGGCAGAAATGTCCAACAGAGAACACTGAACCACCCAGTCGCTGGCAACAACAGGCAAACTTACTATTACTAAGCATGAAGGAGCAAGGAGCAGTAACAAATCTGCAGAGATAACTGTAGCTATAACCACAGACTGACTCAATCACTAATGCTTTATTTATGTGTGACCTTGAGAAAATTACTGCTTTTCTCAGGCTTGGTGTCCTTAAGGAAACTTGGGAAGAACATTTTTTTTCTGAGGATTAATGTCAATCATTTGTACCTGGTACCCAATATTGATGGCCCATCTGGTAGCCCCTCTACCCTGAGGCTTACCTACAGGTTCACATTCTCAGTTACCTGGTAGCCCTTTCCCTGTTACTATGCACCTGAGAAGAAGGCTTCTTCATCTTTCTGCTCCTTCACTTCTAGATGCCCAAGAGCAGGTAAGGGCAGCTTGCCCAAGAACTCAGAAACATAAGACATATGGCACTCAACACTTTTCTCTTCAAGCTGCCCAGGAAGCAGGCATTCTTCTTGGTTCGTCATAAATGAAGGACATCTTCAAAATTCCCCAAAGAAGGTAAATAAGTTCTGGTTGTCTGTCTGTTTTTTAAATTATGTAGCTGAGACTGGTCTTGAACTCCTGATCATCTTGCCTTCACCTCCCAAGTGCTGGGACTACAGGCATACACTATCTAACCCACCAAGTCTGGGGAGTTCTGAAGTCTAGTGCTGAGAAATTCACTGCTAATGTGGTATAGGTTTAATAACAGAAGAATCACCATGGCCCTGTGGATGATATCCTTTTTTATCTCATTTTCTAGCAGGAGAAAGATAGTGCCATTTCTGTGTCTCAACAACTCTAACCTCTGGTATACTGAACTGAAAATTTTTTTATGATTTTTATTTTTTGTCTGGTATCTTCAGAGCTCAGGAGAGGGCATTATTACCCTCTCCTGACCTCTGCCAGTGAGTGCTGAAAATCAAACCTGGGTCCTCTACAAGAACAACAAATGTTTTTAACCACTGAGCCAACTTCCAAACCCTAAGACTAAAATCTTGATTAAACGACATAAAGCAAAATTTTTAGAACATTTGGGATTTTTGAGGCTTCTGTTACAAGCTTGGCTTTAGAGAGGGACAAAGTGTTTTCTTGTACATTAGTCGAAAGCTGTATACTAGCTTTTAGCTGAGCCTTATAAACTATAGGCCAACCAGCATTTTGACCTCAGCAGTGACTGTAGTTATGGCAACTTTGTCGTTAGGTAAGTGGCTGTTTCTATAGAGACAAGGCTGCATGCATTAGACTCAGAAGCCTTAGCAAAAGCTTAGGGGTTTACAGGTCTCACCAAGAATAAGCCACAGCTTGTCACAGTGGTTGGTGGTACTAAAAGCTCATGTATACTAAATGTCAACTATGCAGGTAGCCTCACATACACTGACCACTCTGGCCTAGAGCAAATGCCAGCTGTGCTGGCCTCAGCAAAGAGAGCAGGGCTTTAGCAGGCTTGGGTGGCTGCAGCATACAGACATTGCTGCTTGACCTTGAATTATGCCTGCCCAGCTTTTCCTAAGCCGGCATGGCTGAAGCAAAGATTAGACGGTGGAGAAGAGACTCCTTCCCATGGGCCTTTTAGACATCAGAAAGTGGGACAATTATTAGCTGTCTATAAGCTACAAGGCAGCTAAACTTCAAACAGCACATGTATTACAAAGCCAGTGAAGGTCTATGTTTAAATTATTTATGCTAGAAATATGTAGGTGTTTCAAAGACAAAATGAAAATTAGGAGATTTCCGACTGTACCTAGTGAGAGAAAGGAAGGAAGGGTCTGGGCATACCCTAGCAGACCCAGACCTACTGGTTAAGACTAGTACACTGAAAGACAAAAGGGCATGCTACAGAAAGAAAGGCCCTCCTCAACACTCTTGATGTTTCCTTCCTCACAATACAGTGCCAATGTTTTAATATTAGGGATGTAAATTCCTGACAGGGTGGAGGGCTTATCCAATTAGTTTATCTATAAGAAACTCAACCTGGACTCACACAATTCAGCCCCTCCGCTGTGCCTTTACCTCACTGATACCCGTTCTGCTCTGCTCCCCGTTTTGTAAGAGGAGGCTTACCTCAAATGAGGGCTGCCATCTCAATATACTTGTTAGCTTCTAGAGTTCATAATAAAAGCCTACTTGCTCTCAGATATAAACCAGCTCTGTAGAGTCAAATGTATTCATAATAAAAGGGAATTTCTGATTCCTACTTGTCTCACCCCTTTGTCCTATGCTTCTGTTAGTTCAGGACTTGGTAGGGAGAGTATTATTCCCCACAGTCTATTACCTTGGTATTAGTAGCAAATCTTTCCTTTCCAAACTCTTCACTGACCTTTCTTCCCATATAAGTCTTCTTCTGCAAGTCACTCAGGCAAGCTTCTCTATTCCTTCCACATAACATGCTAGTATCTCTCTGCACATCCCCAGGCTACACCTGCTATAGTTGAGATCTTACATGCCCCCAAGGTAGTAAGAAGCTCATCCCCAGAGACTGACCTGGAAGGTGTTCAGGCCTACACATCTCTGGGTCTTTGAGAGCATGTTCTTGGAGTGTAATGACGGATGCTGGTTTCTTCCTTCTTTTACTAACACAAGGTAAACAGTTTTGTTCTGACATGAACTATTGTCACAATATACTGCTGTTCTCAGAAGCTGTGGGCTTCCACCTAAGAAACCCTGAATCAAAACAAATCATTTTTGTCATATGTTAATTAGTGTGTGTATTGTATGGTGGCAGACAGTTAACAATACCCCACGAGAACTCCTGCATTATCCATAGCCTTTCCTTCTGTTATCCACTTGATTTTATTTCTTAGACTCATCCCTGACTTTCCCACTGGTTTGCCTGCTTACTGTGAGTCACCAGTAACCTGTTTCCCTCTTTGCCCTTATTCTCTCCCAACTTATATTGTTCCTGTGGAATTAATCATAGCGGTTTTAAATGTGTTTCCTTTAGTTGGGTGTAGTAGTGCACACCGTTAATCAGTTATCAGGAGGCAGAGGCAGACAAATGTCTGTGAGTTCCAGGCCAGCCTAGTCTATATAGCTAGTTCCAGGGCATCTGGGGTTACATAGAATGAGATCCTGCCTCAAAACCCAAAGTCAAAACTAACCAAACTAAAAATCAAAATCCTTTTCAATCTTGACAGGCTAGGGGTGCAGCTCAAAAGTAAAGTGTGTGCTTAGTACTCAATCCCCAGAATCCAAACAAACCCTGCCCCTAAAAAATCTGCACACTGGCAGTGTAGGAGAATACCAAAACAGGAAACTGAGAAGGGGTGAATAGGGGAACGGGGGTGGGGGTGGGGGGCGGCGCGGGGAGGGGAAGGAAAAAGACATATGGGACATTGGGGGGGAGGCGGGGAAACCAGGAAAAAGGGAAATGAAATGTAAATAAAGAGTATATCCAAGAAAAAAGAAAAAAGAAAAAAAATCTGCACACTGGGCTCAGTGTTCGGGAGTGCATGCCTCTCTTGCAGAGAACCCGAGTTTTGACTCCCAGCACTGGAACTGGGTAGCTGATAGCCACCTGTAACTCCAGCTGCAGGCAACCCTACACCTCTGGCTACTGAGGTGTATTCACATACACCTATCCACACACTGGCACACAAACACACTCATAATTAAAAATAAAAATAAGTTTTCAGAAAAAAATCTGTCTGCAAATCTTGAGGAGATTCTTGTTTGAAAATATGGCTTACAATCATTCCTGAGGATCCAGTTCAGTTTTACTGTCATTTTGACAAAAAAGAATAACAGGCAATACTGACGTACACAGTGAACTAGAGGTGTTACTTGGGAACTGCAGAGGAATGTGTAAGATGTCAGTGCTAGAAAAGTGAGGAAAAGGTCAATATAAAAATTCACTGAAAGCCAGGCAGTGGTGCCATGCCTTTAATCCCAGCACGTGGGAGGCAGGTGAATCTCAGTGAGTTTGAGACCAACCTGGTCTATAAAGCAAGTTCCAGGACAGCTAGAGCTGTACAGAGAAACCCTGTCTCAAAAAGACCAAACCAAACCAAACCAAACCAAACCAAACCAAACCAAACCATAAAAGTCCTTGAACAGGGTACCCAGAGATTATAAAGCCGCCCTACGTTGTGCAGTGTTTGTTTGGCTGGTTTCGGCAGGACATTCTACAATTTTATCTTACGTTTGTCTATCTTAACCTGGTACTGTGCTCATCACTAAAGGACAACTTAGTAACTGTTAATTACTATGTGAATAAGATCATACACATTCTGTGAATTACTTCTATAAAATGGAACTAATGCTGGAGTTTTCAAAACCTTCTAGGCTCCAGTCCTTGCTCTCTCCGGTCTTACCCGTTTGATTTCATTGTTCCTGACATATTTAACTACTTCCTGTTTCACCAATATGCCAGACTGGTTCAGGCTTCCACATTTCTGTTCATCTTCTTCCCTCCATCTCTCTCTCTCTCCTGTGGTGTCACCAAGGAACACATTACTTCTCATTCAAAGGTCAGCTTGTGTAAAGAATTCCCTGACCCGCCTCCAAGTGGAAGAGATTGTTTCCTCAGTGGGGCATGTCTGAATTCCATTATGAACCTTTAACACCTTTCTGGATTTATTTGCTTACAGAGATTCTCTATGTAATAGATATGTTCCTGAATCCTTGATATCAAATATTAGATCTTGTTAATCTCTGTATTCAGTCTACTTAAAACTGGGCACCTGTAGCAGGGCATAGTGGCATACACCAGCACTCACGAGATAGAGGCAGGTGGATCCTAGGTGGATTTCTAGATTCAAGGTCAGCCCCATCTACAGAGAGTTACAGGACAGCCAGAGTTCCACAGAAAAATCCCATCTTGAAAAACAAACAAAACAAAAAATATGCACCAGCCATATAATGTAGATTCAATGAGTTTCTATGTGGAAATAAATGAATTAACCAACTTAAGTGCTTTTTATGAAAAATGCAATATTTGGGGCTAGAAATAGGGCTCAGCAGTTAAGAGAACGCATGTGGCAACTCACAACCAGCTGTAACTAGTTCCAGAGGAACGGATACCCTCTTCTGGGCCTTGTAGATACAAGTTACACATTCCATATTTATAAGCTACACATATAGAATATTCCATATTTATAAGCTACACATACCTACACATATAGAATAAAAATAAAGTTTTAAAATGTTATTTTCTAGCTCTGATTTGTTATTGTACAACAGGGAACTTCAGAGTATGACAATGCGCTGTAATTTTAAAATCTTGACAGGGGCCACAAAGATGGCTCAGAAGGCAAGAGTGTCCACTGCTCTTACAGAAGACAGGAGTTAAGTTCCCAACTCCCATGTGCAGCTCACAAGCACTCGTAACCCCAGAACTTGTCTAGCTATGAGCACCTGTGATAACCTTATATACCCCTCTCTCACACAATTAAACATAAAAACTCTGAAAAGAAAAAGCTAGAGAGAAAGATTTCCATGTGTTCATGAAGACAATGAAAACTGTCTGAGACAGGTTTGCTTACCCCGACTTAAACATTACACATTGTACATATGTGTCAAATCAGCACATGTACTCTTATAAGTACATATCTGTTAAAAAAAAAACTCTTCCAAGTTTTTAAGAAGTCTCAGAGTTTATAGACAAGACTGTAGATGCTGAACAGCACTAGTGTAAAACAATGGATGACTACTAGTGCACTAAAAGCAAGGCCTTTCAATCTGGACGAGAAAGATCCTGCAGAGGAACCAGGAGGAAGGCCAGCAGGAGCACTAAAGCAGCAGAATGTCTCTTCTATCGTCTAAACGCTGACAGAAGAAAACAGCAGCAACCAAGACACAAAACTACAACAAACCACTGCTTATCTAGGAACAATAACAAAAGGTCTTACAGAAAAGTTGGACAATGTTGGTGGCTCAGAGTTTGTCTAACAAGAGGAGAGCCTAAAGTTTGATGCCAGCACCACCAAAGAAAAGCCAACTAAAGACAAGACTTACAGATAGGAATTCCCCTTCTGTAAAAGAAAGCAGACTCAGACTGAAATTATGTTTTGAAAGTTTCAATAGGCCCCAAGATGTCACAGGAGCAGATTCAGTAAAGTGGCTATTAAGTCCCTTTCAGAAAGCAAATATGGGCTGGAGCAGTAAGGACTGCTCACTTAAATATGTAATTGCTAATCCTAATCACTAACTTCTCACCATAGGATGAGGCATCCAATATCAGTATCAATATGAATGCCAGTGCATTTTGTGAGTCTGAATGTGGTGTTGGGGACTGAACCCAGACATCAGGCATTGCAGGCAAGCACTCTATAACTGAGCTATATCTCCAGTCTCGATACCAGTATATTCTAAAGAAAACTGCTAAAGTAAGAATGCAAAAGGTTGATGTTATGGCCATAGTTTACCTTCTGAAAGGAAGCAGAAAATCTGAGACTGGAAAGGTAGCTTAGTAGTTAACAGCATTTGTTGCTCTTACAGAAGACATAGGTTCAGTTCCCAGTAGCCACACAGGAGCTAACAACCATTTGTAACTCCAGTTCCAGAGGATTCAACAAACTCCATGGGCACTACATACATGTACACAAACATATATYCAGGTAAAAACACCCATATACATGTTATAAAAATAAATTGCCAGAAGTGGTAGTGAGTGTCTTTAGTCTGAGCACTTAGGAAGCAGAAGTAGACAGATCTTTGTAAGTTTGAGCTGGCTGGCCCAGTCTATATAGTGGAGTTCTAGGACAGCCAGGGTTATGTAAAGAGACTTTGTCTGAAAGAAATTATAAATTTAAAAAATTAAATAAATCTTGACATATATATATATATGTCTGCCTACATGTTCATCTATGCACATGTGTGCCTGGTGCCACAGATTTTCAGAAGAGAGCATCAGGTCCTCTGTACTAGAGTTACAGACAGTTGGGAGCTACAGTGTAGGTACAAGGAATCAAAGCCAGGCCTCTGGAAGAGCAGTTAGCACTGTAAATCAGTGAACCATGTCTCTATCTCCTAAATAATTAAAAAAAAAAAAAAGGAATTCAAGAAAGAAGCTCTCCCATACACTTTGCTTCTTTTTAGGATGAAGACTCCTGATTTACTGCCAATGATAAAAACTTACCTCTGACAGTATCCAGGGGCAACTGAGACGATCAGTCTAGGTTACATTCAGTGCAAAAAGTCAAAACCCTGAAGAGAAAAAAAGTCACAATGAGCCATAAAGATGACGTAAGATGCCCAAAGAAACAGCAGAGCAGGAAGCAGACAGTTTTATCTGAATCCACTCTTTCTTCCGTTTAGAGTATGTGGGCCAGTGACCTAACTCTGCAAATATCTTAAGGGTTAAGTTAAATGAAATATGAGCAAAATACACATATAATACAAGGTGCCAAGGACCCATTCAATAAAGGTCAGATCATAATAAAAAATGTGCAGTAAAGGCCGAGGATGACGTTTTCCAGTGCAGTACTTGACTAATGTGTGAGGTCCTGGGTTCCATCCTAGCAACACATGAAAAGAGAACAGTTTCTGAAATGATATTAAAATCTATATTCAATCTTTATGACTTTCTTTTTAAACAATCGAATTTTTTGATTATTATTATTGTCTGCATGATGTGTTTGTGTGAACAAGTAACAAATATGCATAGGAGAGACTRGAGAAAAAAGAAAAGGTGGGAAATGATGCAATTATAATTTCAAAAAATAAATAAAAAAAATACTGTCCCTCTATGTAGCCACACTGGCCAAGAATTCACAATCCTCTTGTTTCAAAGTCTCCCAGGTGCTAGGATTACAGGCATGCCACAACACACACACACACAGATCTTTACTATTTCTTATTTTATCTGTTCTAGCTACCTCACTACCTCAAAAACACCAAACTGCCCTTTCTTTTTTTTAAAAAAGATTTTTTTTTATTATAAATAAGTGCACTGTAGCTATCTTCAGACACACCAGAAGAGGGCATCAGATCTCATTACAGATAGTTGTGAGCCATCATGTGGTTGCTGGGATTTGAACTCAGGACATTTGGAAGAGCAATCAGCGCTCTTAACCGCTGAGCCATCTCTCCAGTCCCAAATTGCCTTTTCAATGTCTCTATCTTGATGTCTCATAATCATTTCAGATTGAACTTGACCCAAACTCTACCACCTTTACCCGGCCTAGACTGTTCCTCTCCTTCACTGTCTTCACCAAGGTTTCTGATCCTAAGTTCACCTCAACGAATCTCACCTCCCCCAAGCCCCTACACAAGCCCATCCATGAGTGCCAGCATTTATGCTTTCAAAAGTTGCATCTCAGATCCACCCACAATTCTTCATTTTCACTGTCATCATTACTTCCCCTTCAAAGTTGCTGTTCCACTCTTGCTCCTACCTAATTCACTGCCAAATAACAGTTGGCATGATCTCTTAAATTTAGTTCATTACCAGCAGCTAGTAAATGCAGAGGTGACTATTTTCTGATGACAAGTCTCTCTCCTGCTCATGATGCACCTACTTTGTGTTTGGAGATGGGCAAAACAAGCACAGTCCAAGCTGTCCGGAAACTGTCTCCGTCTGAAAATGGCCCACTTGGTTTCACAACCAACTTTGGGCTCTCTATATGAGAGGGTATGCCATTCCCGTGGCTATGCAGAGTAAGGGATAGCTTTAAGTCCCCAGCATGTCACAATAGTTAAAGTGGTACTTTACTGAATGACCATATTTCCATTACCTCTGTTTATTGCACTTAACTGTTGGAATCAATACACTGATGATGTTGCAAACAGAATTAGGACTATCTCCATTACTTCTTCATCCTTCTGCTATACCACACTGTTGTTACAATAATCTCAAAAGCAAATCTGACCTATGTGTATGTTGTGGCTTAAACTGAGTCAGTTAAGTACCCACTACCTTTAGTGCAGTTTTTTTAAAAGCATTTTCTCTAAATGCATTTCTCTTCCACTCTGACCTGGTTTCTGTTTACCACACCTGCTGTGATTTATGCTGAAGATCCTCGCTGATTCCCTTTCACTGCTCTGCCACTGATGTCCTCTCCATGAACTTTCCTGGACCATCCTCTGAGATATATCATGTTATATTGATAATATACATAGGTCTGTCTTATGCATGCAACATGAGCTCCTTGACAGCAAAAATTAAGTCTTACATATATTTTAATTTGATGAGATGTCCAAAAAACATGCTGAAGCAAACCCCATCTGCATCCAAGGAATTTAATACATAATGCTGGCAGTTCCCCCATCAAATGGCACTGGGAATAAAGTTAAAGGAGCTGACTGCACCTTTGAGACAGATCTGGTCCCTCTGGAAGACTCAGCGCTACGTAGTTACATGTGACCCTTGGCATTTCAGAGAACGGTCAGATTCTTCAATTTGTTGTCAGTATCCAATTATCAAGAGAACAACACTGCCTAATCTTAGTTCTCTATTCTGATGAGTTTCTGCCCAGGCTGATCTCTCTAGATTGATCTTCAGTCAAGACTCTACACCAATGTCATAATGTAGCTCATTATTACATACGCTCCTGACAGAAAACTTTAGGTGGTGATGGTAACCAAAGAGGTGGGTCCTTTTCCTGTTTCATTGTCATCTTAGACACTGACTTTTAATGAGGACAAAAAGACACTATGGCAGAGTACAGATGAGCAAGGGAAACTAGGTATTTTTTTCCAGGTGCATATTTTCCTTATAAGGGACAGGGTATCTTTGCACTTCTAGGATCAAGTGACTGTGCCACCTCAGCCTCCCAAGTAGCTGAGATTACCTGGGTACTTCCAGGTGTTCTCAAACTGGGTTTCTCAAAAAAGCTTCTTTCTTGCTCTGATCCAAGTACTGGCATATTGAAGATAAGCATAAACACTGATTGTAAAAGCTTAAGTTATCTATAGCAGTATTTTTCTTCTAAGAGATGAATACAGGAAAAATGCCTTCAAACAACTATTTTTAAATGCTCAGAAGTGGGGGCTGGAGAGATGGCTCATCGGTTAAGAGCACTGACTGCTCTTCTGAAGGTCCTGAGTTCAAATACCAGCAACCACATGGTGGCTCACAACCATCCATAATGAAATCTGACACCCTCTTCTGGTGTGTCTGATGACAGCTACTTATAAATAAGCTACTTATTATAAATAAGATGTACTTATTTATAATAATAAATACATCTTTGGACTGGAAAAAATAAAATAAAGTGCTCAGAAGTAATCTAATCCTACCACTTGGTCATGCATTGTTAGGGTAGTAAACTAGCAACCACTGCAGTTTCTTCTACTCTCTTAAGGAACAACTAGAGTAATCTTGGGACTTAGAATGAGATTCTGAAGACCTCAGACTCATCCATCCCCAGGTCTTGCTAAACTGAAATAGACTACAGTCAAGTATTTAACTAAATTCATACAATATAATTACAGCTAAGTGTTTCCTAGAGAATATGGCAAGCTGAAAGGCATATATATTCAACAAATGACACTTACTTTTCTAGTATCACCTCTGATGTGACAGGGTTTTAATTTTCAAACTTAACTATTCAGTGTGATTCATTTTAATTCTCATTTTAAAAATTCAAGCAGCATAGAAAAACTCTTGATCACTGTCTCTACCCTCACAACCCTTCTTAGTTCTCCCTGCTGTCACCAGCATCTATCTAGTATAGCCTTGGAATGCGGACTGTTAAGTAAGTATATACTATACTCCAGCATTGTAAAAGCAACAAACAAAAAGCAGCCAAATAAAACCACCAAAACAACAGCAAAGAAAACACTACACATTTCTGTGACTACATATTTTCCTGGTTTATTTTTTGAGATAGGGTTTCACATAACCCAGTCTGGCCCGCTCTCCATCAGGGAGAAGAACCTGCAGTTCTGATCCTCTTGCCTCTACCTCCCAGTTGCTGGGGGCTGAACCCAGGACTTCATTTTTGTTTGTGTTTTCTGAAACAGAATTTCTCTGTGTAGCCGTGGCTGTCCTGGAACTTGCTCTGTAAACCATGCTAGCCTTGAACCCAGCACCATCCTGTCTCTGCCCCCAAGTGCTGGGATTAAAGGGGTGTGCCACTATTACCCAGATGAACTCAGGACTTTGTGCATACAAGGCAAGCACTCTACCAAGTAAGCTATATTGGAAACCCCTTATTTTGTGGTGTTTTTTTTGGGGGGGGGTTGCAAGACAAGCTCTTCCTGTGTAGCTCAGGCTACCCTCAAGTACCTTGCTTCATCCTCCCAATTACTGGAATTACAGGCCTGTGAAACCAAAAACCTTAGCTAGCCACAAATGAACACTGAAAACCATGAGTTCCTATTTTGAAGGCAACTGACTACAAAGAAGGTCTTACATGTGAAGCTTAAATGAAGGTCTTAAGTGAAGCTATACATGTAATAAGGGAAACCCCAGCAAGGAAGCTGGAAAGGTCAGTCATTCCAGGCCAGTTCAGGAAAGGAGCAGGTAGCCCAAGTGGAACTAAAAGGTTACCTAACTGAATTAAGTTCCACAAATACTAGGGGAAGCCTAGGATCACAGGTGCAAGCAGGCCCGTTGTTTAGCTACCCAAACTCAGTGTTCACTTTGCCCCAAGGTGTGGAAATGCTACCCAGTTTAGCTTAACACTTTAGAGATTCTGTAAAAACATTCCTAAACACATGTCCCTTTAATCATAAAATATGTGCTGGTGTCCCTCTTTTCTCTGCTAATCATATTTGCTGGAAAAAGGTTTTTTTCTTTTAATTTGAGTGAGGGTGTCATTATATAATCTAACCACCAACTCTGTGCTGATTCCCAACTCCAGTGCTGAGCTTTCTTACCAACCTCTAGAATCAGATGCATTACTGCCTACGCCAACAGATTTCTCTACCTCCTGTAACACAGCTGCCTAAGACTCTGTGCAACTACAACCTAAACTGCCTGTCCCCAATGTGTGTTCTCCCCTCTACCTCATCTGAAACGACATTATCCCCTCAGATCGGAAATCTGACTACATCATCAGCTTCTTCCTAGC
This sequence comes from Apodemus speciosus, assembly GCA_002335545.1. Classification (NCBI taxonomy): domain Eukaryota; kingdom Metazoa; phylum Chordata; class Mammalia; order Rodentia; family Muridae; genus Apodemus; species Apodemus speciosus. Next base: position 253,450 of record BDUI01000263.1, read on the forward strand.
CCCAAACCCTATCTATTCTAATCTCTAACATTCCAGTGTGTTTTTCTTACCTACGTCTACTGCCACTAACTTTGACTTCATTCATTTTTACTTGTTTTTAAAATTTGGTTTTCTAAACCTCAATACCCACTACCTTCAACATTAGAATGATATTTAGAAAGAACAAACTCTTGATTAAGAAAATAAAATTTCCATTCCATGCTATACCTGGCCCAGTACCTGCTCACCTCTCCTGCTTCATCTTACAAAGCTATACTGTATTCAATTTCCTTAGAGTACCCACTTGGTTTCATGTGCTTTTGTGCAAGCTATTTCCTCTTGGAAGTACCCACAGGCCAAACTTCTCAATTTGAAGACAGATGCTGGTTAGGCAATCTTTTCTGTGAAACCTCTGACACCATCTCATCTCATCTCACAGGCAATCTCACTGTGTCCTTCTTCTGAGTTAGTAAACTGGACAGGTACTGCTCCCTAGGCTTGCTTATGTGTGGACTGCTGCCTATAAGTTTCCTGAAGTTCTGGTCTGTGTCACCGTTTCAATAAGAACGTCCCCCATAGGCTCATATATCTGAATACTTAAGTCATCAGAGAGTGGCATCACTTGAGAAAGATTAGGAGGTTTGGCCTTGTAGATATGTCACCTGGAGACAGGCTTTGCAGTTTCAAAGGTCCCAGCCAGGCCCATGCCTATGTAGACCTCTCAGTCACTTCTCCAACACCATGTCTACCTGTGTGCCACCATGCTCCTTGACATGATGATAATGGGCCAAACCTCTAAATCTGTAAGCAAGCCCCACCTAAATGCTTTCTTTTTGTGAGCCTTGGTTGTGGTGTCTCTTCACAGCAACAGAACAGTAACTAAGACCGTCTGCATCAGAGGGATAATTTAATACTTCATCTGTATTATTAAATACAGTGTCTGCCCAAAGGACATTCTCAGTAAATCCTTGTGGGATTGACACACATTTTTAGGGAAAAATAAACTCAACTCAATACAATATTCTGATTTGACTCATGGAAGGATTCTATTCACTCATCTCTTAAAAAAAAAAAAAGTGTATCAGAGCAGTGTGCTATCCCCGTGGTATTCACAGTAGTAGAGGAAGCCTTGAGACTGGCATAGCAGAAGCCTACAGCCTGCTATGTAAAACAAGCTGTCCTAGACTCACAAAGATCCACCTGCCTCTGCCTCTCACACCTGGCTTTAAAACTCTGACTTTAAAGACTCAATTTTACCTTACTATCTGGGGAAATCAGGAAAGGCTGCCTGGTATAGGAAGGTAGTCTCAAGCAGGAATGATGAGAAAGACAGGTATTCCACCTTGGGCTACTAAGCCTGTTTGTTCAATTGCATGTGTTCCAGGCTACCTCCAGGACGGTGGTCCCTTCTTAAGCAAAGGGCTTGAGGAAATAAGACTGCCTTCTAAAAACCTAAACACAAGTAACTGCTCACCCTCATCACACTTTCAGAGCCAAGAGCCTGAAGTCAGGTTTCACTGTAACTGTTAGCCACGTAAGAATGCTTCATTTATTTGTCCTGCCTGGATCTSTGTGTGTGTGTGTGTGTGTGTGTGTGTGTGTGTGTGTGTGTGTGTGTGTGTGTGTGTGTGTGTGTGTGCGCGCGCGCGCGCGCGCGCATATATACCCTGCATACTTTGTTCAGGATAAGTAAGCACTCTACCAGCTGGGCTACAACCTGCTCCCTTTGTTTTTGTTTTGCTTTTATTTTTTGAGAGGCAGGTCTCACACAGCCCAGGCTGGCCTCTAACTCATTGTTATTGTACTTGGATTATAGGTATATGCCACCATGCCCAACTGTTGGCAAGTTTTTAAATGTACCCTGCCTTTGACATAAACCAGTGAGCTGGACATTGATCTGGATGATAACAACGAGGCAAATAATCATGAACAAATTTCACCTAATTCACAGCCTGCCTCTCACATCATACATAAAAAAAAAAAACTAATCAGTATCTATTTTGACATAGAAGTTCACAGAATGTACAGAAAGTGGAGGGGCAACCTATGCCTCCTTCAGAAAGAGAAACTGATTCCAACTGAAAAATGAGAGAATTTAAGACAGTAGTTCTCAAACCTATTAATCTGAGGATCTCATTTCATTCCAAAAAAATTAGAGGACTCCAAAGTGATTTTATGTTATTAAAATTACCAATACATATATCATACCAAACAGTTAAATGTATGAATTATAAGTTTGTTAGTTCATTAAAAGCTACCAACAACAAGGTCAGGTATGTGGTCTACACCTTTGATTCCAGCACTCAGGAGCAAAGCAGGCAGATCTCTGAATTCTAGGCCAGCCTGTTCTACACAGTGAGTTCTTGTCCAGCCAGGGCTATATAGTGAGATTCTTTTCTCAAAAAAAGGGAAGAGGGAAGGGAACAGAAGGGGGAAGAGAAAGGAAGGGAAGGGSGGAGGGAAGGGAAGGGAAGGGGGAAGGGAAGGGAAGGAGGAAAGAAAAAGGAAAGAAAGAAGAAAGGGTATCAACAATAAGCCATTATATTTTCAAAATTGAAATTACCATATTTCAAGGAATTAATAATATGATAAAGTATCAGTGTCTTATATTTAAGCAAGGTCCTTTAAAGCCTGGCTTAAGATACAACATATATATATATATACACATATACATATACACACACACACACACACACACACACACTAATGTGTGCTTTTACTCTTGGTCTTGGGCAACAGCGAATGTCCTGGATCCTCTGGAAAAATCTATTGTGCCCTAAGGAAAGAATGCCTTAAGGCATACTGCATCCCAGTAGAAAATGAATTAGCTGTGACCTGGAGGACCCCTTGGAAGACTCTGATGTTAAGTGTACTGACTACTTTTATGCCAACTTTATATAGGCTAGAGACATTTGGGAAGAAGGAATGTCAAATGAGAAAATGCCCCCACTAAGACTAGTCCATGGGCAAGCCAGTTATCTATTTATTGATTGATGTGGGARGGCCCAGCCCACTCTAGGATGTGCCACCACTGAGCTGGTGGTGCTAGGGTATATAAGAAAGCAGGCTGAGACAGACATGAGAAGTGGACCAGTAAGCACCACTCCTCCATAGCCTCTGCTTCAGTTCTTGGCTCCAGGTTTCTACCCTGAGTCCAACATTCCCCTGGACGAGGGACGCCAAGCTGGGAGATGAGATAAAGCCTTTCCTCTCACAGCTGCTTTTGGTCATGGTAGTTATCACAGTAACAGGAACCCTAACTGAGACAATAAGCAAGAGGATATCCCTGGGCCACACTTTGAGAAGGTAATGAGTATAATCTACGCAAGGGCTAAACAAGAAGGAAGTGTGTAGCCAGTGGTACAGCCTAACATCTAAGAGCAGCTCAGCATCAACAAAGCTAAYTCAGTATAAGAGTTCACAGTGTAAGAATGCCAGGGTCACACTGACAGCAAGATGGGCCAGAAAGAAAGTCTGTGGAATGGCAGCCTCTTTGCCTTCACTGCCTTGAGCAACATTCCCTGAAGGCTATGGCAGCTTTTCCTCTCTAGTCTCCCTGTTCAGCTGCTAGAAGCTGCAAATGGCTTAGCAACAACTGCCTTGCTACAGCTTCCTGCTACTGTTTACTAACTGCAAAATCCTCTCCCCACTGCAGCCGCTGAGTCTTCAGATATTTCTTGGTCTGACCGCCTTCAAAAGCAAATTTAACATCAGCCACATAGCCGACTTGTCTCTGCCAATGATCGTGTGAGTTTGCTATTCTGTCCCTGGGCATCTTGAACGCTGTAAAAACAGTTCCTGGAGCATCATATGCCGATCTAGTTGCCATCAACCAAAACACTGTCTTCATACTTTGTGGTACAAATTAAAAGCATTCTGGATGTGGTTTGCATACAGTCCATCTTTGGCCAAAAGAAAAGTTTAAATTCCAAATAAACAGAGTAAGGGGGCTTATGGCTGTGACCAGGGTAATGGTTAAACTGCTGTAACTGTCAAGTCCATGTTTGGGAGCTTATTTTTCAATTTCCATCACAATTAGGGTTCTGAAATTATTCCACCATAAATACAGTCATGTCCAGTTAATGTGGCAAGTTCTCCACTAACAGAATTTTAAGCCCAGGAGAAGTACTGAAGAAACAGAAACCTCTTTTGCTCTCTTAAATAAAAAAAAGTATTATACAAAAATAGAAACTAGCATTAATCTATAAAATGGTTTTTCAAAAAACATTTTTTAGTAAATATATTAAATAAGGTTCCTTAACAAAACAGAACTGATGGGGGGGGNGGCCCAGCCCACTCTAGGATGTGCCACCACTGAGCTGGTGGTGCTAGGGTATATAAGAAAGCAGGCTGAGACAGACATGAGAAGTGGACCAGTAAGCACCACTCCTCCATAGCCTCTGCTTCAGTTCTTGGCTCCAGGTTTCTACCCTGAGTCCAACATTCCCCTGGACGAGGGACGCCAAGCTGGGAGATGAGATAAAGCCTTTCCTCTCACAGCTGCTTTTGGTCATGGTAGTTATCACAGTAACAGGAACCCTAACTGAGACAATAAGCAAGAGGATATCCCTGGGCCACACTTTGAGAAGGTAATGAGTATAATCTACGCAAGGGCTAAACAAGAAGGAAGTGTGTAGCCAGTGGTACAGCCTAACATCTAAGAGCAGCTCAGCATCAACAAAGCTAAYTCAGTATAAGAGTTCACAGTGTAAGAATGCCAGGGTCACACTGACAGCAAGATGGGCCAGAAAGAAAGTCTGTGGAATGGCAGCCTCTTTGCCTTCACTGCCTTGAGCAACATTCCCTGAAGGCTATGGCAGCTTTTCCTCTCTAGTCTCCCTGTTCAGCTGCTAGAAGCTGCAAATGGCTTAGCAACAACTGCCTTGCTACAGCTTCCTGCTACTGTTTACTAACTGCAAAATCCTCTCCCCACTGCAGCCGCTGAGTCTTCAGATATTTCTTGGTCTGACCGCCTTCAAAAGCAAATTTAACATCAGCCACATAGCCGACTTGTCTCTGCCAATGATCGTGTGAGTTTGCTATTCTGTCCCTGGGCATCTTGAACGCTGTAAAAACAGTTCCTGGAGCATCATATGCCGATCTAGTTGCCATCAACCAAAACACTGTCTTCATACTTTGTGGTACAAATTAAAAGCATTCTGGATGTGGTTTGCATACAGTCCATCTTTGGCCAAAAGAAAAGTTTAAATTCCAAATAAACAGAGTAAGGGGGCTTATGGCTGTGACCAGGGTAATGGTTAAACTGCTGTAACTGTCAAGTCCATGTTTGGGAGCTTATTTTTCAATTTCCATCACAATTAGGGTTCTGAAATTATTCCACCATAAATACAGTCATGTCCAGTTAATGTGGCAAGTTCTCCACTAACAGAATTTTAAGCCCAGGAGAAGTACTGAAGAAACAGAAACCTCTTTTGCTCTCTTAAATAAAAAAAAGTATTATACAAAAATAGAAACTAGCATTAATCTATAAAATGGTTTTTCAAAAAACATTTTTTAGTAAATATATTAAATAAGGTTCCTTAACAAAACAGAACTGATGGGGGGGGGGATATAAGCTGCAGAGTGAGCCCAGGGCCTTCTACAAAAACAGATCTTTTTTTTTTTTTAAGTCAAAATGAAACCAAAACTTCAAAAGATACTAGGAATATAAGCTAGATGATTCAGACCAACTGCCCTAATAAGGGCAGCCAGAAAATCTGGATAAAACATAAACTAAAAAGCCCTGAAGTTAGGGAAGCACTAATAAATCACTCAAGAATTGCCAAATATAGTAGCCAGTTCCAGGATCGGGAGATGTCTCAGTCATTAAGAGCACATACAGCACTTGCAGAGAACTGAGTTATGTTCCCAGAACCCACACCAAATGGCTACCAGCAGTCTGTAACTCCAGCTCCAGGGGATCCCACACTCTCTCTGGATTCCATGGGCAGCTGCACTCAAAGCACATACTCACACATAGATACACAGATACATGGAATTTAAAAGTAGTAATAAAAATGAAATCTTTTAAAAAACCAATTCCAGAGAAGCTACATACTTAAAAATGAAATATAAATAATAATGTCTTTAGAAGTATTATAGAATAATGATTTTTAAATTTAGAGATAGGAAAGGAATTTTCAAAATAGGACATAAAAGGTACCAATTACTAAAAACAGATATGGGCTGGAACTAAAGCAGTCGGGGGTATAGCTTATCCAGCATGCATGAAGCTCTGGGCTACATTCCTAGCATAAAGGGAAATTAAAAAGGCAAAATAAAATGAAGTTTATTATTATCTTTGTATTACACTGATGTGATTTTTGTCCTCTGACACCCTCAACTGTGACTATCCCAAATATTCTCACCAGACGAAGAGGAACACAACACACTGTGGAGTGTTCACAGCATGGAGCACCACACATGCTGACAAATGCAGGCCACACGACAGCATGAGTGACTAGAGAAAAGCAGTGCACAGCACATGGATCCACGTGCTCCAATCCAATCTCAAGTGTTTGCATAGAGGTGCATAAGTGATTAAAGTAGAAAGGGAAATAAAACAGAAAAAAAATAGTTACCATGTAGGGCGGAGGGCAACCACTATGACTGACAAAGATTACAAAGGGCTGCTGGGTCACCACAGTCTAAAAAATAAAAACTATTTTAAAGTAATTCACTAAATTTTACGTTTGCATCTTGCATACTTTAGTGGGAGGGTGCTAGGAATTAACGTSGTGCCTCCTGCATGCCATGAAAGCCTACCACTAAGCCACCCAATGCCCCTTTGCACATCTCTGATAGTGTGATACACTTTACAATAAAAACTAACTAACTAAATAAATAAATGCAAAACAAAATCTACTAATTTAAGGACTGCCTGGCATCTTTGGTGAGACTGCCTGGCATCTTTGGTGAGACTGCCTCAATGAAGAAACAAACAAATGGAGGGTAAGTGGTGTGCGTGATAAAATTCTACAAATTAAACCACAGAGCCCAGATTCTCCTGGTGGCCGAGCTCTTCCTTTAGGTGCCCAGACCTTTGCCACTCACCTTTTTCAAGACTAGTCAGCGCACTCAGTCCCACCCATGTGCTTTCTTCACTATCAGTCATGATAGAAAACCATGTAGGACTAGCAATCACATTCCTGCCGTTCTCTTTCCTATGGGAGATCGCTGTACCAGGGACTGATTCAGACTGCCCGGTCCAAATTCCAGATCTGCTTTTTTTCTAGCTGTGTGACTGTGGTAAAGGGCATAGTGGCATATACCTTTTAGGAAGCACATGGGTATTGTGGAACCCTATCCTCCAAGCATAATGGCCACTGCCATCTTAACCAGAACAGCTGTGATCACCACAAGAGACCCTCAGCAGAGACTCCAGCCACCAGTTCCTCTGCCCTGTTCCCAACTGTATGGAATTCTGTGCTTCTGTACCTAGTCTTGGAAGGGGCTGGCATATAGTGGGTTGAAGGTTAACTGAGGAAGGGCTCCTCCTATGCAAATATGGGGAAGCTGTCATCCATGCTGGGGTGAGACTTTTTGGTGATGGGGCTCTCCTGGAAAGCCATCTTTGTTCTTATAAGCAAGCCCATAAACTGGCTTATTCACTAAGCTAGACTTGGGTAGAATCTTTATTGAGACAGTCTCACTATGTGGCTCAGGACTGTAACTCCAGTTTCAAAAAAATCCAACGCCCTCTTCTGGCCTCTGGGGCACTGCACAAAGTGCACAGTCATACATACAGGGGAGACACCCATAATATACAACAATAAATAAAATCTCAAAAATATTGGGGGTGTTCAATACAGGGTTTCTCTGTGTAGCCTTGGCTACCCTGGACTCATTTTGTAGCCCAGTCTGGCCTCAGACTCACAGAAATCTGCCTACCTATGTCTCCCAAGTGCTGGGATTAAAGGCATGTGACACAACACCTGGCCTATGACTTTTTAATTTTACACCTAAATGGGTGAAATTTATAATATGTAAATCACATCTCAATGAAAGCCAAAACCTTTCACACTTCACAACTTTTTTTACGAATAGGCATGGCCACAAGTCACAGCTTTAGCCAGTGAGATGCATATTTGACAAGGCACTGAGAAGGTGAGGTGGTACTGAGAGTAAAGAGGACAATGGTCTTCCCCCCATCAGGAGATGCATATCTAAGGTTGAATTAAAGAACAGAGGTTGCAACACGCTGTAGAGTTCCTGCATCTTCCTTTACTACTTGCTTCTCAGTTTTTTGATGTGCAAGAGAAAAGCACTTGGCTAAAGTTATATTTTCATTATAAATTGTCTAATGTATTCCTTCTTGATAAAAGTACACAAAAGTGAGAGTCTGAGGCTGCAGTAATAAACCAAAGAGCATTTCCATTTCACTAACGACAAGTGGTCATCTGCTTTTGTGTAGTGTAAATGGTAATGACTTCTGGAGTATATGAAGTCATTAACTRACAACACTCTAGTTAGCATTTCAGAAATGATTTAAGATGTTCTAACTAAATCAAAATGTTTGGAAAGAATGTTTATGCTTATACCCTCTAGCACATATTTCAGTGTCATCAGCAATAAGACCAACTAAAACAGATCAACATCCATGCTCACATAAAGTTAGCAAAAATTTCTTAACTACATGGAAGCGGTAATCAAAACTGAGTGAAAATGAAACAGAAAACATCCCAGAAGGCACCTGCAGAAGGCAGATATTCTGACTGCATATTAAACTTCCGAATTGTCAACTATGTTCCATGTTCACCATCTGGCTTTGCATGAGCTGCTTTCTAATGTGATGGTTAATTTTCCATTTTTTAAAATGTTATATGTGTGGGTACAAGTGGGTAGACGCTGGAGGTCAACTCTGGGTCTTTACCTTCTCCACCATATTTTTTTTAAGACATCTCTCACTGATCCTGGAGCTCACTGGCTTAACCAGACTGACCTGATAGTGAGCCTCTCCAGAACCCACCTGTCTCTCCCATGCAGCCAAGCACTAAAGCTGCAGATGCACATGGCCACATCTGGCTTGGACAGGGTACTAGAGATCTGAACCTTGGTCCTGAAGCTTGTGCAACAAGTACCTTACCTCCAGCTCCTACCACTGTGATGCTACAAAGACTTCTGATGTAACAGTGACTGGGAAATTTTAACTCAAAAGAGAAGTTGTAGTTTAAATTCAGTGTAAAAGAATAAAAGTGGAGTCACTGTTGAGCCCCCCTTTCACCTGCAAACAGTCTGCTCTTTGGCTCTTTTAGCCTATTCAACTCACTCACTCATTCACTCAGGTGCCCCCTGAAAACAACTTTGTAATTGCCATGATGCTGGCTGGGCCTCATTTTCCTCTTCCTTCACTTAACTTTTTCTGAAATGTCACAGTTAATCAAATATCTATTCCCATGAAGGAACTCTACACTCTCTTCCCACGGTTCCGCCTCTCAAATACCAAAATTCTGGACTTAGTGAGTTAAGGTTACCCTTTTTCTTTCTTTCTCAATGCTGAGATTGAACCCAGGGCCTCAAGCACGCTAGCAAGTACTCTGCTATGCTATATCCCCAGCCCCACAATCCCAGTCTCAGGACACTGCTTTCTTCATGCCAAGGGCAGTGATGAGCACTCAATTCAGCATGTCTACTATATAATTTACTACATGATTCAGTGTTTACTAAATACTCAAGGTTACTAAGAGGGTGCTCAATCTTAACTTGTAGTCTCACCAAATTTCTCTAGCAAGATGGCTTTCCAATTCCTCATTCTCCCAAAAGTTTACTTCTTATCCATTCCCCAACCTGTACCACACCTCCCTGTGCCACACCTCCCTGTACCTCCTTGGCCTTTCAGCTAATATTCTTGATCCTTCACTTAGAACTAAAAAGTCATGATATAACCCAACTAGTGCCGTCTTCTACTCCTGACCAGTTCTATAAACCCACCCAAATATGTATCCACCCTCCCCTTCTTATCCATACCACAAAAGGGACTCTCCTCCTTCTGAAGAGCACTGATAATCCTGACTTGTCCTTATAACTCCAATTCTGCAACCAACTATCAACTCCCTCTGTCTTAGAACATTCTCCTCCACAACTCTGAAGCTCAAGAATGTCTCCCCTAGACCAATACAGCATCATATACCTGGAATCCAAACAGTATGGAGGCAGAAGCAGGACTGAGAGCTTGAGGTCAAACTGGGCTACCAAATGAGATCCTGTCAAAAAGGGGAGGAAGGAGGCAGGCATAGAGAGAAAAAGAAAGGAAGGAGAGAGTCTATAAAAAAAAAAACAGGGGCGAATATGAGTAGTGAGAATGCCTACTTGGGGAAAATTCTTTGGCCCTCTATCACCCCACATCACCTTCAACTAACACTTTCTCTGCTCCCTTCACAGCCAAACTGTCAAGTGCTGTCTGCTGCTATCTGCACCTTCTCACCGCCCATGCACACTCTGTTCAATGAATTCTAGCAAGAATCCTGCCTCCATCTCTAGCAACACCCAGGCAGTCAAGCCAATGAATAGTTCATGCCCTCATCTAGTAGCAATACATTCTGTGAATTGTTCCATTTTCTTTAAATGATCACTCTTTATTTCATTCAATCAAAAAGTACTAACAGCAGCCCTGGCCAGGCACTGTCTGGGAATTCAGTGGCTTCTATAATCCTTYATTCTCCTGATTTTTCCTCATGTTTTTTATTTCTCTTCTCTCTTTCGCTCTCCTCTGACCCCATCCCTGAACTTTAGCAGTAATCAGAACTTAGTACCTAGCCCCTTTTACTGACTTTCTCATTCAATGGCATCATCCACTCCTGTTGTCTTGTGCTTTTCCCACATGCAAACTTTCAACTCTGTGTCAGTCGATGGGAACTTTGCACCTTGAGTCCTCTTATGTTCAATTACTTGTTGGACATTTCTACCAGGTGCCTCTGAGCATCTCAGACTTAACACGGTCAAATTCTAACTCTGATTTCATCCCAAACAAGCTATCTGCTTTACTAATCTCAGTAAGTAATATACAGCTTTTCAAGCCAGAAATCTTGATTATTTGTGGGTCTGAGGCAGAGTCTTCTATTACATAGACTAGTCTCAAATCTACTGTATAATCAAGGATGATCTTTACAGCATCAGCATCTTGCCTTCACCACTAAGTAGTGGGAATACAGGCACACTTGACCCCACAGAACTCTCAGGCAAGATACTTGATTCCTATCCCATCTTCTCTTACTTTCTGTATCAGTAAGTCTCACTGAGTCTATTCCCAAAATATATCTCAATGTATCCACCTCTCTCACTATTATTGTTTCTTCCCTAAAGTGCTCTTCTCCAAACCTTTGTATCCCTCCAGTCTTTTGGACACATACCTTTTAAACAACATAGACTGGCTTACTCTCTAGTTAAAATTCTCCAGCAGAGCCGGGCGGTGGTGGCGCACGCCTTTAATCCCAGCACTTGGGAGGCAGAGGCAGGCGGATTTCTGAGTTCGAGGCCAGCCTGGTCTACAGAGTGA
>BDUI01000263.1:275412-292284 GCA_002335545.1 Apodemus speciosus
CAAAGAGAAACCTGTCTCGAAAACAGAAGAAGGAAGGAGGAGGAAGAGGAGGATGAGGAGAAGAAGGAAGGAGGAGGAAGGAGGAAGAAGGAAGGAGGAGGAAGAAGGAAGGAGGAGAAGGGAAGGAAGAGGAAGAAAGGAGGAGGAAGAGAAGGAAGAGGAAGAAGAGGAGGAGGAAGAGGAGGAAGAGGAGGAAGAGGAGGAGGAAAAGTGGAAGAGGAGGAAGAGGAGGAAGAGGAGGAGGAGGAGGAAGAAGAAGAAGAGAAGAAAGAGGAGGAGGAGGAAAAGGCCACCAATGCCTCTGGATACAGCTCAGTATAGAGTCACTGGCCAGCAAGTGGTAGACCTTGGGTTCACTCCTCTGTACCACATGAAAAATTAGAATTCAAATATTCAATTTTGAGCAAAACTATTTTGTCACATTCTAATTTCCTTTTTCACTCTTCTTTGTAGTGAACTGTCTTCTCATCTTGACATTGAACGGACTCTTCGTATTGGTCTAATGTAGTGACCTCAATATATAGTAGCTATCACTTTCGGATTCTTTCATAAAATTATATTTTGCACATTTAATAATAATTAATAGTAATAATTAATAATAATAATCAACTTCACCTATTATTTTGCCTATAAGAGCACCTCTGGATGCACAATGTGGAGGGCCTTTGGTTAAGAAATATTTCAAAGAAGATATTGTTTACAGAAACTTTGTRTATGTGTACAGATGTTTGCACTAGCCAGTATGTGCCAGAGATTAATACTAGGTGTTTTCCTCCATTGCTCTCCACTGTCCTTTCTGAGACATGGTCTCTCACTGAACCTGGGACTTGCTGTGCCTCCTAGACTGGTTGGCTAGTGAGCCCAGGACCTGTCTGACTCTGACCCCTTATTCCTGGAGTTACAGACATACATTGCACATCTCAACTCAGGTCCTCAGACTTGCAGAGTAGTACTTTACCCACTAAGCCCAGGAAATCCTGACAGAGAAAAAAATAAACTGGTGGGCAGATGCAGAGAGAATATTTTACATAAATCAAGCCTTCAAAAGAGAGAGAGCCAAAAGGAAAAAAAAGTCATATGGAAAATGGTGTGAAGATTGTACCAGAGAAGTCAGGGGTAGAAAAGTAGGAATGGGAGTTGGTAGATTTGGAAAAGTAAAGGCACCTGGCTCAGGCAAGACATTGATTTCCTAGAATGAGAAGCACATGGTTTCAATGAGGGAAAAGAAAACAGTGGGTAGGAAATGTTTTCTGAGCAAAGAGAAATGGGACAACCAGCAGACAGCTACTTAAACAATCTAGACATAGCCCAAGGATGACTTCAAATCAGGCTGGTGGTTTGGAAACAGAAACCAGAAGTCCACAAAGCTGCTAGAGTGCGGAGTGCATAATCTGAGCCACCTATGAGGCCGAGGCAGAAAGACCTCAAGTTCAAAGCCAACCCGGGCAACACAGTGAAACCCAGTCTCAAACAAAACAAGCAAACAAACAAACAAACAAACAAAAACAAACAAAAAAACCAAAGCAGAACAAACACAAAATCAGCCCAAAGCCTCAGCAAAAATAACTAAAGGACAGGACACCATTTCAAGATCATTATTAACAGATTTCAGGATCCAGGTAGTGAGAAGTGACGAGTGAGGGTACCCAAAAAAGTCAACAATTTGCAAGAAAGTACGGCAAAGGATGTGCTCCAGCCTCTGGGGTCACCTTTCTGAGAAGCAACCTGAATAAGTCCTCAGCTTCAAGGATGCGAAGAAGGTTAAAGGCAAACACGAAACTGCCATACGCACTCCTCAGTGCAGTAAACAAGCTGAATGCGTCGGCTTCCAAAGCAAACAGGGCACCAGCGCAGGCCCTGGCACAAATGCTGAGGCAGGGTCACAAGCCATGCAGGGAGCACAGGGTCCTGTTTAAACATTTCAAGCCAGCCCTCACTGGTTTAAAATGTGATGTCTTTCACATTTTCATTCTAGTTTTGTTTCTGTTAATCTTACAAAGAGCCTTTCACTGTGATTTGGAGGTGGTGGGGAGGGAGGTAAAGGGGGAGGAGAGGGAAGGAGTGGGGAAAGAGTATTCTCTCTCTCTCTCTCTCTCTCTCTCTCTCTCTCTCTCTCTCTCTCTGTGTGTGTCTCTGTGTGTGTGTGTGTGTGNTGTGTGTGTGTGTGTGTGTGTGTGTGTGTGTGTGTGTGTGTGTGGTGTATTTTTACAAGTAAAATTTTCCCCTTGGCCAGCCAGTCAGCCAGCCATGTATTAAGAGCATGGAGAACGTGTAGCCCTCCTCTCTGTAGAGACTTGTGTCTCCCAGTTCCCCCACACTGTTTAAGTGCAACAATGAATATGCTGGGTTTTTTTTATGGGACTGAGCCAAAATGCAAATATATTATCATAAGTTTTAAGCATATTGTTGTAAAAATATAAAATTTTTGTAGTAAAACACAAAAGTGTAGACAGTGAACAAGTATTTTAAAATCAGTAGTTCACAGTTCATCTAACCAGAGACATATAATAGAACAGAGACATACCCCTGGGTAAAACATCCCATGAAAAGCCTATCCCTTAGCCTGATGCACCCTCAACAGGGCTTAAGTGTTAGGAGTGTTCTTCCATGCCTGGCTCTTACTTAGGTGCTGGTGATCTGAATTCCAGCCCTTAGAACAGCAAGCACTTTATCTATTGAGCCATCTTCTTAGCTTTGAGTTCCCAGATTGCATATTATATTTTTAAAAAATAAGACATTCCGGAACCATGTTACAGAATACACCACACTCACTGTATCTATCTAGTATCTCTCAGTCCTTTTTAATTTGGGACAATAAAGTGAGTACACAGACCACACACACAATTTACCTAATAACAGTCAAATAACATCATATGAGTGTAATCAGTACCACCAGTGTTTAATCACCTACCGTTATGAAAATAATTCTTATCTATTCTGACTATAGAATGAAAGAAGCAAAATATGGTATGGCCAGGGAATCAGTGGTACAGGAAAGGAAGGCAGTCTATAGTACCATAGTCTGAATCCTGCTGAGAATGGTCTCTAACACAGAATGCTTTTTGTCTTGGTTTGGTTTGTTCTCCAAAGCAGGGTTTCTCTGTGTAGCCCTGGTTGTCCTGGAACTTGCTTTGTAGACCAGACTGGCCAGGAACACAGAGGTCCCCTGCCTCTGCCTCCTGAGTGCTGGGATCAAGGATGTGTGCCTCCATGCCCAGCTCACATCATGAACAGGTGTGGAAGTCAATCAGGTCATGGGGAATGTTCCCTAGAAGGTGCACTGTGGTCCCGGCCCCTCTTCTGCCTCTACTTTCTGCTTCTCACTTGGTGAAATCTTCCTCTACCATGTACATCGTCCATAATGTGCAGTCTTGCCTCAGACCAAAAGCATCAAGCCAACAGATCATGGACTAAAACTACCCAAACTATAAGACTGTGAGATAAAACACATTTTAGTTTTCTTCAATGTTATACATCTAACCCAGGACTTCACGCCTGCTAGGTAGGTGTCCTCCAGTTCAACTCTTTCTTCTTTTCTTTTTTTTTTTAAAGTTGATTTATCTCAAGACTGTTACAGTAATTTAAAGCAGACTAATGTAGAAGAGGACAGAAAGAAAAGAGCTGTTGAAATTAAAGAGGAGTAATTGACAGAAAGCAGACTGACTTTCCACTGTGATCTCCCTTTCCCACCTCTGCCTGAGAATCAAACCCAACTCACACTGGCTTGGGAGACTTAGGAAATATGCAAAGCCTATCGAAGCTATAGAAATCATCTTTCCCGAGATATGTGCCCAGAGGCCCTTCTGGGTAGTACCTCCTGTTCCACCTTTCTCCCTTTCACTCCTCAGTGTCTGGCCCTTCAGAGATGACATCAGCACTCACTCAGGTGACCTAGAGGTCACTTCTGCTGCACAGCTCTCACAGATAAGCTGGTATGAGTCATCACTTTCTAATTCCACCTGACAGCTTTTGCAGTTTACAGGTACTCTACTCAAACAAGTGCATTAACCAGAAGAGACAAGCTCCACTCTGGCTTGAGAAGATTGTCTCCCTGAAGAGGACTTCAGAATGTCTTTAAGTGTTCTAATATTTTGGGGGAGGGGGCTAGAGAGATGGATCGACAGTTAAGAGCACTTGCTGCTCCTGTGAAGGACCTGAGTTCAGGTCCCAGCATCCATATCAGGTGGCTCACAATTGCCTTTACTCAAGCTCCAAGGGATCTAACACATCTTCTGGCCTCCATGGGTACCAACCCTCACACGTACATACATACACAGACATAAAAGTTGATTTAGAGTAGCGCTTAGTGGTAGATGATCCATGCTGGGTTTGATCCCACCATTAAAGAAGTAATGAAAGGACTGAAGAGATGGTTCAGCAGTTAAAAGCACTTGTTGTTTTTGCAAAGGACTAGGTTCAATTCCCAGACCCTGCATTGTGGCTCATCGTCCACAACTTCAGTTCCAGGAGGTCTGATGCCTTTGCTGACCCCCATGAGCATCAGGAAGATATGTGGTGCACAAATATACATGTAGGCAAAACATTCATACACATAAATAAGTCTTTAAAATTTTGTTTTAAAAGTAATAATAATAAAAGAACCYGTGACCTGGGCATGATGGCCCATGTCCACGATCCCAGCATTTAGGAGGCCAAAGCAGAAAGATTTGAAGTCAGCTTGTGCTATGCAGTCAAACCCTGCTCAAAAACAAAGAGGAGTTAGAGGTGTCTCAACAGTTGAAGGTCCTTGCTACCAAACCTCATGATCTAAGTTTCATCTCTGGGACCCACATGGGAGAAGAGAAACAAACTCCTGCAGGTTGTTCTCTGACTCCACATGCATTCAACATGAAAAGAGGTAAATAAAAGTAATTAAAATGTTGAATGAAAGAGAAAAAGAAAGAAGAAAGGAAAGAAGGGAAGAAGGAAGGAGAGGAGGGAGAGAGGGAAGAAGGATGGATTGATCTATGTATGGAAGCAGCAGAAACCATCTGAGCTGCCTAGAAGAGGTTTAGAGCAGTCAGAATACTCTCCAACCTGTACAACTGCCTGAAGGTTGCAGGTTTCCAGCTTTTGTGAGCTGTCATGCATGCTGGGGTAAGCCTTAGTAATGCAGCTGTACTTTCGTCATTTCTGCCCCCCATAGACCCAATAAAACTCACTGGTTCACCAAGTTGGATTTGGGTGGTATCTGTACATTGGTCTGTGGTGGGATCTTTATCTAGGGTTGAGTAGATGTGTTACATCTACGCAGGAAAAGTCCTATCACAAGCATGCACTCCTCAGTATATTTGTTTTACTAAGTAAATGTTTTCTATTGAAGTAAAACACATACAGAATAGATCTGTAATTTTAAAAGATTAATCTCACTATAACTGCATATAGTTCTCCTAGGCACAAAATTCTTTAGCTGGTACAAAAATAAATGAAGGCATTATAAAGCTAAGTAATCTGGTTATTGGTTTTGTATTGAAGTAGACTCTCCACGTTTCCTAGGCCAATCTTCAACTTACTAYAGAGTTGAGGATGACCTTGAGCTTTAATCTTTCTGCCTCCACCAGAGCAACCTGCAAACCCCCTGCCTCTTCCTTAAGAGTGCTGGGATTAGAGATGTGAAGCATCATGCCAGGATGCATGGGATTATAAATATAAACCACCACATATGGGTTTTTTTTAATTTTGTGTGCATGTCTGTGTGGGTTTGTACACATGTATGCATTGCCCACAGACACCAGAAGGTCTTGTTTGAGCCTATGAAACTGGCATTAAAGACGGCTGTGGGCCACTATGTAGGTGCTAGAAATTAAACCCAGGCTCTTTAGGAGGGTAACTACTGAACCATCTCTCCACTCCCCACATGTAGTTTAAGGAAGTGCTAAGGATCACATCCAGGGCTTTGTGTATGCTAGACAAGCACCCTACAACTAAGCTATGTAAGCCACAGAACTAAGTAATGTGTCAGGGGCATTCACTAGAATTCTGAATGCCTGAAATATGGCAGGCATAGTACAGTGTGTGCTTCCAAATGCAGGGATAAATAAATAGTCTTGGTCTTTGGAAGCTTAAACTCTGGGCTGGCAAGAAGGATCTGTGGGTAAAGAGGTTTGCTGTATAAGCGTGGATAAAGGAGTTCAATCCCTGGAAGCAACATAAAGGTAGAAGAACCACCTCTACATTTACAAGGTCTTCCTCGGATCTCCATGCACATGGTATAGCAAAGGCACATCCATAAACAAGTAATAAGCATTTTTTTATTTATTTAAAGTTTACAATTTGRCAGGACAGACAGATCTAGAAACATAATATGATATATGTTAAGGTTTAAACAAGTATCAAGGAACAGTGAAAAATGAAATATTCCTAGGAAGAATGAATCACTTCAGCCCTCTGTGAAAAGGGCTTTAAAAACTTTTTTCACTGTAGTTTTTTAATTCTCAGCCATTTCTGTGCCTGAACACAGCTGGCACTAAAGCAAGTATCAGCAACACAAACAAACGGAGGACTTCTGGCTTCTGGCTCAGACTTTGCGTCTTGGCTGTGCTCTGCATAGGCATGTGCATGGTGCCAATGCTCAGGGAGCTAGTCTGGAGCTCTGCTTCTGAAGCTGCTTTCACAGTCAGTTTACAAACCACAAGGAAACCAAGTCTCAGGAAAGTCAAACATCTTTTGGGGGGATTGTAGCTGAGACAAGGCCTCATTATATAGGCCCAGAGCAACTTGCAATCCTCCTGCCTCTACCACAGAGCAGGAGGATTATAGATGTGGTCACCATGACAGGATGCGAGTAACAAGCACTACTGCTTTTTTATTTTTTATTTATTAGTACATTTGTTTGTTCATTTTGAGACAGGGTCTCACTATGCAGTTCTGGCTAAAATGGAACTTGCTCTGTAGACCAAGCTGGCCTATAACTCAGAGATCCTCCTGCCTCTGCCTCATAAGTGCTGGGATTAAAGACATGGGTCACCACACCCACTTGCAAACTTTATTTCTGATCCAACCTGAAAACTGTAACATCTAAACAGTTGTTTTTGCATTTTTTATTTTGTGTGAGGGAACTGTGTATACATGTGGTATATATGTGTAGTGTAGTGTGTGTGTGTGTGTGTGTGTGTGTATGTGTGTGTTTGTGTGAAGGTCTAAGACCAATATCAGGTACCTTTCCTCTTTTGCCTGCCACCGTTATTTTCTTCTGACGGTCTCTACTGAAGCTCACTGAATCAGCTAAGCTGGCTGTTGGCCACTGGGTTTCAGCCACACTTCTCAACTTCYTTCCAAGGCTGGAGTGACAGGCAGGCACAGCCAAGCCCAATTGTTTACATGAGTTCTAGGGATCCAAACTCAGGCCCTCATGCTTGTAAAGGCATCTTATTAAATGAGTCATTTCCCCAGCCCTGCACAGTTGTTTGTTTGTGTTTTGAGACAGGGTTCTCTTTGTAGACCTGGCTGTTCTGGAACTCACTCTGTAGACCAGGCTGGCCTCGAACTCACAGAGATTCAACTTACTGCCTGTCCCCCAAGTTCTGGGATTAAAGTTATGCATCACTAATGCCTGGCTATCACAGTTATTTTTAATTTTAACTTTTCTTGAGATAAAAGTCTCAATGTATAGTCCAGATATCCTAGAACTCACTATGTAGACCAGGCTGTCCTCAAATTCATAAATATGTTTGCCTGTCTTCTGAGTGCTGGGATTAAAGGCATCCATCGCCATGCCCAATATGAAAAGTTTTGTTTTGTTTTAAGAAGTAAGTCTACGGGATGGATAGAGGGTTCAATGGTTAAGAAGAGCGCTGACTGCTCTTCTGAAGGTCGTGAGTTCTAATCCCAGCAACCACATGATGGCTCACAACCATCCATAATGAGATCTGATGCCCTCTTCTGGGGTGTCTGAAGACAGCTACAGCGAGCGAGCAGGGCCAGAGCGATATGAAAAAGTGACTCAAGACAGCTACAGTGTACTTACATATAATAATACATCTTTTTTTTAAAAAAAAAAAAAGTAAATCTACTCCATATATATCACTACATACACTAAATATCCTTAACTTTCTGAACATCAGTAACACCTCAATAAAGGGGGAAAGACACAAATGTACACTCAAAAAAAAGGAAGAATATAAAAATATGCCAGAGAGCTAGAGATTTAGCTTAATGGCAAAATGTCAGTGCTCAGCATTTACAGGGCCCCAGATACAATCAATCCTCAGCACTGCCCCAAAAGCCATACATCTTTCACAATTCATGATCTGCTATCTTCAAAGGACAGAGTGTTAACTACTATCTAACTAGAAATATTTAAAAAGTACATGTGAACTAGGTACAGTAGTGCACACCTTTAATCACAGCACTCAGGAGGCAGAGGTAGGTGGGTCTTTGGATTTGAGGCCAGCCTGCTCTACAAAGTGAGTTCAAACACAGTCAGGGAGGGCTACACAAAGAAACCCTGTCTTGAAAAACAACAAAACACACAAAAATCAATATATAGATCTATAGATTTCCTAGCACAGGCCAGGTCAGGAGCACAAATGAGGAGGGCAAAGCTCTGTTCTCGAAGCATCCAAGGAGGAAGATGTCAACACACACGGTCCAGGACAGTCAAGCTGTTAGTCGGCAGGCACACACTGATGAGAAGAGGGAAGCTCTAATTCATCAATCATTAGTCAGTGCTTGTGCCTTACCACCTGTGATTACAACGCAMATTAACTGCAAACAGATACACTATGAAATGATATTAAAATAAATGACATTAAAAAATTAAGAGAAAAGAAATGACATTAAATCTGATAGTGTCATGTTTCCTGTACTCCTAGCTAGTCAGCAGGCTAAGGGTGAGCCCAGATGTTCCAGACCAGCTTGGACAACAAAGAATGCATATTTAAAAAAGAAAACAATAGTAATGTTTTAAAATCTCCAGAGAAGTGCATCTTTAAAAAAAAAAAAAACAATAATAATGTTTAAAAAAAATCTCCAGAGAAGTGGCTAGAGAGATGGCTAAGAGATTAAGAGCACTTTGCAGCCTTCCCAGCTCTCAAATTCCAGCATCCATGTGGGTGGTTCACAACCACCTCTGCTAGCTTCTGGGACTCCAATGCTCTTCTGGTCTCTGTCGGCACATATGTACACATGCACAGCTACAGAAATAATAAGAATTAAAGATTAGAGCTCTCAGGTTCCCTTGTGTTTCTCTCAAAGAGATTTAGCATGTTTGGATTATAAAGATGTTTCTAGGTGAGAGAAACTGAGTTATGCAAAGGACAGCAGCTGGAATTACCTAAGCCTGGTCCTTCTACTATGCTGAAGACGTATTTAAGATCTGTTCTGTCCAATATAAAGTAGCCACAAACAACACAAGGCTATAGAATGCCTGAAATTTGATTAGTGTGGCTTGAGATGTTTCAAGTGAAAAATACATTCTAGATTTCAAAAACTTAACATGAAAAAAGGACTTTTAAAATACCCTAGAGTACTACTTTTGTTTTTTTTTACATATTTAAATACTAAGGTTTTGAATGTATTGAAGTGAGTAAAATGTTACAAAAATCAATTTCACTCTTTCTTTTTACTTTTTAATGTGGCTACTAGAAAATTTTAAATTACATATGTGGTCGACATTTGTGGTTTGCGTTCTATTTCTGTTGGACAGTACTAGTGCAAAGATCTGTAAATAACAAGCAAAAGCACTTAAACCCTCTAGGCAATCAAACACCACTGAGGATTTCCAACCTAAGTGTCTGTGGTAGATTTGGGAAGGAGCAGAAAACATAAAGCAATCTTTCAGGAAGATGAGTGTGGGGGCAATGTGTAGGGGCGAAACACTAGAGGCAGTTGTCAATGTCACAGGCAGCAAATGTCAAAGGGCAAGGAGGCTGCTCAGCTGGAACCTGTAAAGGGTCTCTAGAATCAACACGTGGCAGAGAGGAAAGCAAGAGCAGCTGAGACGGAGAAGAACAACAGGTGCAGTGCTAACCCAGCCTCAACAACCAGGGTGCAATGCTCATTCAGTTACAAGCTCAACACTGTGATTTCAGACCTATCTTTATATGAAAAGCTCTCTTAAGAGTGGCATCAAATCTCAGACACTCTCGGGAGGAGATAGGCAGCCAAGGCTACAAGAAATAAAAATAAATAAATAAATAATAAGAGTAAAAGTCCAATTCGTAACAGTCAACGAATATTTTCCAGAAGTCTGCTGAATACCTGACAYTTGAACAGGTTCTGGCATTAATGGCAAACGAAACAGACATGGCCCTGAATCACAAGCTGATAACCACAAAAATGAACAGGAGACCTGAGTGGTAATAAGGAATTAGTGGACAGAGACGGAAAGAAAAAGTCTTTAGAAGCTGGACACTGTGGCTTACACCTATAATCAATCCCAGCATTCAAGAGGCTAAGGTAGGCCAAGAGTTCAAGTCCAGCCTGGGCAACATAATGAACTCCAGGGTATCCTGGCCCAGAGTGAGATTTTAGAACAAAACAAACCAAACAAACAAACAAAAACACCAAAAAGGGAGAGGGCAATAGACTGACTCTTCTGAGGTAGCAAAGGTCTGTAATTCCTCCACTGGGGAAGTCGAGACGCAAGGATCATGAGTATGAAGCCAGGCAGACCACATAACAAGATCTAAGGAAAAAAGAAATTTAAAAATTCAAACGAAAACAGAGCTTTGCAGTACTATGTACAATGAAAATGTCAATTAAAAAATAAAGGTTGGACGTATTTTATTAAAGGTGCTTAGTTCTAAAACAAGAATAGTAGCAATTTAACATTAAATTCTTAAGCCAGGCTCAGGCAACGAAATGTTAGCAGTGAAGTCAGTGGATTCTCCTTTCCTACTTTCCTCTGCTTCTCAGTGTTCTTTATGCTTTTCTCCCTCTGCAAAATTCAGGAGAAAATAAAACAAGCAAAAGATTTAAAAAAAAAAAATAGACCCTAGATTAAGCCTAGCTGTGCGGCTCTGGGGACCCCTGTCCTCATCCCTACCACAATGAGAGTTTCTGCCCTCCAGGCTTTAACAGAGGAAGACATGCGTAGTGTAAGCACACAATGAACAGTAGCCAGTACTGACATGGAACAAAAGTACTGTTTTGATTCTAAAACATTAAAAAAAAAATGTCTCGAAAGACAAAAAATAAAACCCAAAAAAACCATTTAAGAGTTTCTATTTGTGGGGAAGATTTTAAGGATATGATGGGTTAACAGAGCCATGTAGGATGGACGGGTTTTTTGTTTTGTTTTTTTACTTCTTTAAGTACTATTAGAAACTACACTACTCAGAAAAATCAAGTTTAAGACAAGCCTTTAAAAACAGTGAAGAACTAAGCTGGGCCTCTTTAACCCAGCATTCTGGAAAGAGGCAGGTGGTGGATCTCTGTAAGTTCCAGGCGTCTACAAAGCAGTTCCAGGCCAGCTGGGGCTACACGATATGAGACCTTGTCTCAAAAACAAAACAAAACACACAAAGGCATGTATCATAACCCTCAACGCTGCATCCCAAGTGGGACAAACCAGTCTGCTCTGTATTCTGGATACTGGTTATGCAGTATGTGCCTACCTGTAGAGACTACTATACTGATATCTCTCCCACTTACTACATGGATACTCACACTATACAAGTGCAAGACAACTGTCTACATGTTCTGCTCTTTAAGGAGTGTTTACAAACCACCGCGAACACATAGTTTTAAAGTCAAGAACTGAAATCTCCCACAAGCGAAGAGAAGCATTTCACAAAAGGCTAGAATGTGTGATTTTTGTACAGCTTACTGTTACGTTTAACTGTGAAGGAGGTATAAATGATGTTTTATTCACGGAGTCTTGATTGGTACTCTTTATTCAGAATCTAAGCAGCCAAAAGACACAGGAGAAAGCATGAAGCTAAAAGTCTCAGACCGGTGACCTGCGTCCCAGACTAAGGATGGATGAGACGTTGCTGTTCTTGGGTGTCGTGATAGCCACTGTAGTGAATTTCGCTGGACCNTTGAACAGGTTCTGGCATTAATGGCAAACGAAACAGACATGGCCCTGAATCACAAGCTGATAACCACAAAAATGAACAGGAGACCTGAGTGGTAATAAGGAATTAGTGGACAGAGACGGAAAGAAAAAGTCTTTAGAAGCTGGACACTGTGGCTTACACCTATAATCAATCCCAGCATTCAAGAGGCTAAGGTAGGCCAAGAGTTCAAGTCCAGCCTGGGCAACATAATGAACTCCAGGGTATCCTGGCCCAGAGTGAGATTTTAGAACAAAACAAACCAAACAAACAAACAAAAACACCAAAAAGGGAGAGGGCAATAGACTGACTCTTCTGAGGTAGCAAAGGTCTGTAATTCCTCCACTGGGGAAGTCGAGACGCAAGGATCATGAGTATGAAGCCAGGCAGACCACATAACAAGATCTAAGGAAAAAAGAAATTTAAAAATTCAAACGAAAACAGAGCTTTGCAGTACTATGTACAATGAAAATGTCAATTAAAAAATAAAGGTTGGACGTATTTTATTAAAGGTGCTTAGTTCTAAAACAAGAATAGTAGCAATTTAACATTAAATTCTTAAGCCAGGCTCAGGCAACGAAATGTTAGCAGTGAAGTCAGTGGATTCTCCTTTCCTACTTTCCTCTGCTTCTCAGTGTTCTTTATGCTTTTCTCCCTCTGCAAAATTCAGGAGAAAATAAAACAAGCAAAAGATTTAAAAAAAAAAAATAGACCCTAGATTAAGCCTAGCTGTGCGGCTCTGGGGACCCCTGTCCTCATCCCTACCACAATGAGAGTTTCTGCCCTCCAGGCTTTAACAGAGGAAGACATGCGTAGTGTAAGCACACAATGAACAGTAGCCAGTACTGACATGGAACAAAAGTACTGTTTTGATTCTAAAACATTAAAAAAAAAATGTCTCGAAAGACAAAAAATAAAACCCAAAAAAACCATTTAAGAGTTTCTATTTGTGGGGAAGATTTTAAGGATATGATGGGTTAACAGAGCCATGTAGGATGGACGGGTTTTTTGTTTTGTTTTTTTACTTCTTTAAGTACTATTAGAAACTACACTACTCAGAAAAATCAAGTTTAAGACAAGCCTTTAAAAACAGTGAAGAACTAAGCTGGGCCTCTTTAACCCAGCATTCTGGAAAGAGGCAGGTGGTGGATCTCTGTAAGTTCCAGGCGTCTACAAAGCAGTTCCAGGCCAGCTGGGGCTACACGATATGAGACCTTGTCTCAAAAACAAAACAAAACACACAAAGGCATGTATCATAACCCTCAACGCTGCATCCCAAGTGGGACAAACCAGTCTGCTCTGTATTCTGGATACTGGTTATGCAGTATGTGCCTACCTGTAGAGACTACTATACTGATATCTCTCCCACTTACTACATGGATACTCACACTATACAAGTGCAAGACAACTGTCTACATGTTCTGCTCTTTAAGGAGTGTTTACAAACCACCGCGAACACATAGTTTTAAAGTCAAGAACTGAAATCTCCCACAAGCGAAGAGAAGCATTTCACAAAAGGCTAGAATGTGTGATTTTTGTACAGCTTACTGTTACGTTTAACTGTGAAGGAGGTATAAATGATGTTTTATTCACGGAGTCTTGATTGGTACTCTTTATTCAGAATCTAAGCAGCCAAAAGACACAGGAGAAAGCATGAAGCTAAAAGTCTCAGACCGGTGACCTGCGTCCCAGACTAAGGATGGATGAGACGTTGCTGTTCTTGGGTGTCGTGATAGCCACTGTAGTGAATTTCGCTGGACCMGATATTTATTTAGCCATTATGGACTAACAAATCCGTTAGTTAKAAATTAAAGGGAACCGGACCAGCAGAAGGTAGCAAACCCTCCCCAAGGCTGTTTCCAACTCTGTCATCCCTCCGACCCTCGTCGGTTTCCTGGTCCAAAGTGAACATCGCCTCTCCACAGTCCCCCCAGCCCCCACCGCACGCAGCTCTCGCGGGATGCCCGTGGGACCCCGCCATCGGGTCCAACACACATGCCTGCACGCCCGCCGAGCGGGGACACCGGATGCTCGCGCCCCACCGCCAGGCATCTGCAGCCCCGAGGGCCCTAGGCGACACGAAGCGCTCGGACCGCCGCCGACCCACCCGGAAGCCCTTTCCTCGGCTCACACCTGCAGGCGCGTGACACCGGTCTGTCCCGGCCCCAATACTTGGGACACCTCGGCCCTCACAACCGACATGACCGCACGTCCCTCACACGCCCCTCCCCCGCCTCACGTCTGCACACTGCGATCCCACAGCGCGCCCCAGGCAGGCGCCTCGGCCCGCCGCGGCCCACTCGGGTCGCGCGCGCTTCCCCCGCCCATCTCGCCCGGCTCGCTCCCGTCGCGCGCGCTCGCGAGGACACGCACACGCTGCACCTCAGCGGGCCGTGCCGCGCGCCCCCGAGGGCGTCCTCAGTCGCCCACCCTGGGCCGCCCCGCTACGCCTGGCGGCTCGCGAGAAAGGAGAAGGCCCGCGCGGCCCACGGTCCTCACTCACCGCTGAGCTGCGCCGGCTCCAAGTGCGCGTCGTTCCGCTGTGGAGCCCAGCGGTGACCGCGGTCTCCGCTTCTCCGCAAGCTATGGAGGCAACGTCGCGGGGAGGCTGAGAGGCGAGGAGGGGTCACTGTCGCTCGCTTCACCTTCCCGAAGCTCGGGGACCCCAGAAACTAAAAACAAAATAAACAAACTTTCCCCTCCGCCTCCCTCCCCCAAAACCACAACACAAACACTCTGGCGCCCGCCCACAGCCCCGCTCCATTGGCCTCAGGCAGGATGCCTTTAGCTTTCACTGGTTAGCATTCGTGCCCGTCAAGCCGCTGTTCCTCCTCCCTTAAGTCCTCGCCGCTGCCGTCTCCTCTCATTGGCTAAGTGCTTCCCGTTTGCCGAGGTGGGATTGGCTGAGCGGCCTGCGCCAATCATGAGGGGACACACCCCCTCAGCATCCCAGAGGCCGCTTCCTCGGTCGCAGACCCAGAGAGAAGGGGAAACTAGAGCATGATGGCGGCGGAGCTCGCCTAGCACAGGCATCATCTCTTCCCTCTTTTTTAGCTCGTTAATGCCTCTCTCAGGTGCTGTTTCTCCCAAGCTCCTTTCACCATTCGAGACTGCACTAATAACGGAATCTATACGTGCAGGCTCCTTGATTTATCCCCTCCGAATTGCTGAGTGTGGTTGGTTGTGCGTCATTGGACTGTCAGGGTGTCGCTCCCAAGTCACATTCTTAAGCTATTGGCTGATCAGCCTGTAAGCGGCCAACAACAAGGACCCATGCCATTGGTTTGATTCCACTGTTCTCCCACCTCCCTATCCCGGCATCTTATTGGGCACTTCGATGTTGTCCGTCAGATCCGGATTCACTACCCTATGGTTTGGCTGAGGAGTGGGCGTCTTTGGTCATTGGAAGTTGACGACAGTGATAACTACTATCATTTATTTGTATTTTATTCCAAATACGGTGCTCAATTCTTTACAGAAACTATCTGATTAAACACTGATTTTACAGAAAGCAAAGCCAAAAGAGAYGTACCCAAGGTCACCCATTTAGAAAGAAGTTTTGGGGCATACAGTGGTTTCTAGGCCTGTCTGACTCTCTTGCATACATGCCTTAGTGTCTCTGAACAGTATCTGTCAGTCAACCCAGCATCTTAAAACTGTTTTCTTCAGAACCCAGATTCCTTATTCAGTTTCTGGCAATTATTAAGATTGTCACTAACATTATTGGAGACTAACTTTGGAGAGATTATCATGATATCCTTCTCCTAGGAACCATTCTTCCCCATTCTAAGTTAAACAATAAATTTTTCCTGACAAGAGGCACATATAAATCTGTATTCTGTTTCTTTGTCTTTGTAAATGGCTTTTTTTTTTTTTAACCATCCTTATGTGCCCAAGCAGCACTCATACCTACCCCTAACCATCTTTAGCTTGTTCCTTTGGAAGAATATCCGAGAGTTCGAAATTAGAAGAAATTAAGTCTAGAGTGAGATAAAGAATAAATCCCTTTAGAAATAATTGACTGAATGCAAATGGAACAGTCCTCTGCCTCCTGGAAAGCTTCCAGAGCTGCTGATGTGGAGCAAGCCATGTGTGTTGTGTACTCCTGGCTTGTGGCCACTGGATTCTTTCTCTGTGACAGCTTTAATGAAAGTGAATCCACATTTCAGCCAGGGGAGGGCAGGATTCTTAAGACCTACTGCCAGAGTGCCAGCCTCCAGCCTCTGGGACTGAAATGATCTCCAGGAACCTCCTGCCGGACTCTACCGGACATCTGGGTATATTAGCGTTTTACCATCCCAAATCCCTGTCCTTTGTAGGTGAGAAGGTTCATAGCCTGTTTCCCTTCCCTATCCAAGCTGTTGCATAATCTCATCGGCACTGGTTTAACAAGAAAACAGCCATTGTAGCACAGAAATAGGCTCAATGCTTACACCCTTTCAGCAGAGGAAGACAAGGTATTTCACAAGCATTAATTAAGAGCAAATGCCAAGTATTCCTAGGATAATTCAAGGACATGAAGAAAATCAAAAGTCAAATTCTAATAAAGGACCCAAAGAGGTGAAACCTGATGACTCCAAGCACCAAGTTCATTCTAGCATACAAAACGGAGATTAGGAACCAGAAAATGCACTGAGAGATGTCAAAGCTTCAGACCTTCCCAGCCTTCAAAGTTGTTTTTGTTTGCTTAAAAATATTTACTTCAATGTTTATTTACATGTATGTACATCTATATCTATGTATGTGTGTTGCCCACGGAGGCCAGAAGATGACTCTGGGTATCCTGGAGTTAGAGGTCATTATGAGCTGCCTCCAACTCTGATGTTGAGAATTAAACTTAGGTTCTCTGGAAACATAGCAAATGTTTTTTTTT
>BDUI01000263.1:318078-334479 GCA_002335545.1 Apodemus speciosus
TATGTTCTGTGACACACCTTCCCAGAGACACACCTGCCCAGAGAGGACCACCTTGCTTTGGGACAACTGATGGCCAGTTGTCAAAAAACCTACCCACCATCACTCCTAGGTTCTCCAAAATTCGACCCACACTTTAGATCATCCTGAATTCAGGTGAAGGGCCTGAGGGTGCAGGTACTGCTGCAGGCACTTCATTATGGGTAAACCCCAGCCTGCTCCAGAAATTTCCAGAACCCTTCAAAAGCCATATTAGAAGAGGCCTGGGAGTCTGGAAGAACTGCCCTTCCTGCTCCGGGGAAGAGCAGATGTGAGGAGATGCTGTGGCAGAGGTGCAAGGGCTCCATCAGCCATAGATCTGTGTGAACAGCAGGCCTTGGCACTCTGTCTCCCAGCAGCTGTGCAAAGTCCTGGACATCTCCAGTGCTGATGCTGGTAGAACTAGAGTTGACCAGGTACCCCTGACCTCTGGTGTTCAGCACCTCCCCCCAACCCATCATCAAATTAAGAACAATGCTCAGGAACTCTCACATATAAAAAACAGCCTTGATAGGTTCACTTGGAAACAGAGGCATTTTTTTTTTTTTTTTTGCCCCAGGGAGACCCAATTTTCTAACTTGAGCTGCTTCCATTTTTCTACACAAACCATCCCCTGTCCCAGCCCTAAGGGTTTTCTTGTGGGCTCCTAACATTGTAGGCCCTTAGACCCACCATTTCTACTTATATGACCTTGGGCAAGACACTAGACCTCAGTAAGCCCCCTTCCTTATCTGCAAAGTAGACATTTGCCATGAGAATTAGATAAGGCATGTGAGATGCTGCATACCCTAGTACATAGTAAGTCCTCAATCAACAGTAGGTTTAAGTTCAGACTCTTGAGCCAGGCCAACTCTGGCAGGAAAATGGAGCTAATAATGGCACCTACCTCAGTGTGTTGATGACTCAATACACACATTGACACTTGGAGCAATGGTGGGCTTCTATCATCTACAACATTGTCACCACCCGTCAGCACTGTCACACTCTAGTTCACCATGAGTCCAGCCTTTGAGGTCTCCTTATTCCCCCACTTCCTACATTATCACTTACCGCTCTCCCTAACTCTTTCATTTGCCAATCATTAATATCCATAGGATGATGACTGGGCCCCCATAGCCACAGCAAGGATCTAAAGACCGATAAGTTACAATTGCCACAAGGATGATAAGCCACTTATACAAAGTAACTAAGGCGTAAGGTGAAAGAGATAACGCCTTAAGAGTTACACAAGTGACATGTGACAYACAGGGAGAGATAGGCAGCTCTGCTCCCAGCCAGGCAAGGGGAAGAATAGAATAAGCATTACAGCGACTGGGATGTCCTGAGGAAGGAACAGGTGAGGACTAAGCAGGGAACTCGGCTGGGCTCTGGCAAGGAGCACCCCAGCAAAGACACTACGAAACACCACGGTCCTTAATTCTACATTAACTCGGCTGGGCCACACAGTCCAGATATTTAGTGTAATACCATTCTAGATGTTTCTAAGAAGGTATGTTTTGAGCTTCAAATAAGTAGACTCTCTTCTATTGTGTGTGTGTGTGTGTGTGTGTGTGTGTGTGTGTGTGTGTGTGTGTGAGGCATCTCCAATCAGTCCAAGGCCTTCATAGACAAGACTGTCTGTCTTCTCCCGAACAGGAAGAAATTCTGCAAGCCTCAAGTCTTGAGCATAGACCACAACTCTCCCCTAGCTCTCTAGCCTCCTTGCTTACCCCGAGGTTTTAGACTTGTCTAAAAAGCAATCTCTGTAGCCAGGTGTGATGGTGCATATCTGTAATCAGGTGGCATCAGCATCGTTGGCATTGTTGGCATAGCCACACACATAGACAGACAGACAGACAGAAAGACAGAAAGACAAGACTGATTCTGTTTATCTGGAAATCCCTGACTAATGCAGGCTGAGGATGGGGGTGAACATGTACAAAAATACTCCCCAAGTACTCATGCACTTTGGGGAACTTTTCTAATCTGATTCTTCAYACTCTATTGGGAAGGACTATTATTCCCATTTCACAAGTGAGGAAAGTAAATGCACGGGAACTAAGAATGTGCCTAAAGCCACATAGCTAGTACAAGACAAAGCAAGAAGCAGGGCTGTCTGACCTAAGACCACATTTCACTGCTGCATGATATCTTAGAAACACCGAACCAAAAAACCCTATTCTTCAACCAGGGCTACACAGAGAAACCCTGTCTCAAAAAAACAAAACAAAAAAAAATCTATTCTTAGGAATAGTCAGACAAACATCTAGAGAGACTAACAGAAAGAAGAGATACAAACAAAATGCAGAATGAAAATAATTAATTACAGATATGGAAGAGCTCTAAGGAATAGTACAACATGAGCTAGGTGTGGTGGGAGAACTGTCTAGACTCAAGTGTGTGTTATGAGACAGTAGAACCATACCAGGCCAAGCACCCAGACAACCTCTTGGATCTCAACACAGGTCTACAAAGAGAGAAAGAAACAGATCCTCTCTAGCTCCCCTTGGGAGTCGAAGAATTGGCAACAATTTCAATGTCTTTCTCTGGGAGACAAGGTAAAGGAAGAGGCAGAGGGTAGGTGCTCCATAGCCGACCGAAGCAAGGAATAAGTTCCACGCTCAGACCTTAGCTCTTTTCTAAGACTTACTTTATTTGTATCTGTGTGGAGCCAAATATGTACCACATCCATACAAGTGCTGGAGGAAGCCAGAGAGAACACAGGATCTCTTGGAACCGGAGTTACAGGTGCTTGTGTATTGCCTGATATGGGTGCTGAGAACAGAACCCAAGTCTTCTGTAAGAGCAGCAAGCGCTCTTACCCGCTGAGCCATCTCTCCAGATACTTCTCAGAAGAATGGCGACTCATTTCTGTAATCCCAGACTTAGGATGTACACAGAGGAGAATCAGGAGTTCAAGGTCATCCCTGGCTACAAAGCAAGTTCCAGAACAGCCTAGCCTACAAGAGGCACAGTCTCAATATACATACTGAAAATGTAGTGAAATCTATAGCCTAATACTACCTATATAAAGTAGTCTTACGATACTGTATACTTTTCTAGGATACAAACATGTCCAAGGACTTACACAGCACAGGAGAAAGGAATGAGGAAGAAGTGAGGAAGGGGAATGGGAGAGGTGGCCCGATGACAGCAGTGCACTGTGGACTATGGAATATGTCAGTTCTTTTGCATACGAGGCCAACCAATCAAACAAAACAGATGTCCAAGTCCTCCAGGGGGGCTGACATGGTCCAGCGTAGGTATGCATGGGAAGGGTAGGGTAGCCTGTGTGGAGGAGGGGCGGGGTCCTCCAGAGAGTGGATACGGTCTGGATGACAGGAGTTTGAACCCCAGAATCCAGGTAAAGGTGGACAGAGAGGACGTTTGACCTCCACATCCCTGCCATGACCTTCTCATGCCAGTGCCGTCTGAGGCCACAGTCCACTGCCCTCTCTCATTTCTAAACTGTCCCCCATGTCCACAGAGTCATTCCGTGTCACCCAGGGCTGCCTGGGATCCCCACGTTTACTTTTTTCATAACTGAAAAGGCAAATGAGGACATTAAGACTTGTGCCGGCCGCCACCTAGGAATGTGAAAGGCAGAAAGTCCCGAGGMCTAGCTTGCAGGAGGCTGGGTCTCAGACACCCCAGTGAGAGTCAGCCATCAGTGTCACTACCAATTAAACAATGAAATATCCGGAGTAGGGAAAAAATCAATTGTGTGCTGACTCTTGCAATCTAGCTGCGGAGGGTGATAATCACCCTGAGCTCTGGTCTCAGAGGGCCACTGCTTGACATTTGTTCTCAGTATCAAGCCCCGAAAAACCAACTCCCTACCCGTCCGCCGCAGCACTGGACGTTCCTGTGATTCTCCATGCCAAGTCTAACTTCAAGGCTTCTGGTGAAGATGGAGGTTGAGGTTGACAAAATAGGCAAACAAATAAATGTAATTTAGAAATAGAATAAAATATTTACAACAGACTCAGGATCTGGGGAAACAGATTTGGTCAGGAGAGAAAATCCCAGCCCCTTCTGGCTGGCTCTGCATCCAGCATCCTTCACCTGGTTACCTACTGAGGCGAGACGCAGCAGAGAGAGAGAGGTTAATTCGAGCTGGCAGTTGTTTAGAAGCTGTCGCAGGCATACTGGCAAGGAGGCTCTGATGCTGCAGGACTCCTCGTGGGGTGTTTCCATAGCTCATCATCTTCTCCTTTGATAGCCTGCCCAGGCAGCAGGAGCGGGGGAGTGGGAGGAGGGCGTTAGGGAGCCCTAGGATGCCCTTCTATCTGCCATTCAACTTTAATGACTCCTCTGGCTTTCCAGCTTCTTTCCTTAATTGCCATCAGAGGACAGAGATGAGGAGGGCTCTGCCTTGCCCTGCAGTCCCGTATGTTTAGATGACCCAGGCTACAGAAGGCTCTGACAGATGTTCTCACACGCAGAGCTGATGGCTGCTGGGACATGTCCCTGGCCTGCTCCACGGGCACTTCCAAATTCAACATCCTTCCAGGCACAGACAAAGCTGTCTTGGCTTTTTCTCCTCACTGATCAAATCCTACCAGTCCTCACTCCTCACAGTGTTTCATGAACCCTCTCTGGGTCACTAGCCTCTTGCTGTTCTCGTGAATACTGTCACCCTAGCACAGGACCCCCATCTCTTGTTTAACTTTGGAATAGCTTTGTGGCTGGTCCCTTCTGTCCCCTCTGCCCTGATTCCCTCCGTAGCCTAAAACAAGGCTGATAAACCAGTTGGTCCCATGACCCTAAAAGGGTTCAAACTTCTAAGAGTCCTGGCGTTAGCAGCACCTATCACCTCTGCCATTTGTTTTGGGTCATTCAGAATGACCTACAAGAACCTTAACCCCGGACTTCTCTGTTGCAATAGTGACAGCTGAAGCGCTTTGCTGTGACACTTTAGGGGATTTAACAGCATCCGTGGTGTCTACCCACTGGTACCAGCAGCATTACCCCAGGGATGAAAACCAAGTATTCCTAGCTAAAAACAAGAAATAAATGTCTCCTTGAGTATGTAATATCACACAGCTCAGCTTCTGTTTCTGAACCTTTCATAACCTAATGAAGTATCTATACAGCTTTTAAAACTACAAGAATTTCCTGAGTCCCTCCTCTCAGAAATGTCAACCACACTCTGCTTCCTGCCCATCTGTATTCTAAGCAAACAACAGAGGCTCTGGGCACCCCAGTGTAATGTCTGTCATCTCTCTATCCACTATCAGACTGTGGGCTTCTGATAGCAGGCACCGGCAAATTCCTTTCAGAATTTCCACCCTTGGCAATGAAAACATCTCACGACAGGCTATTCTCCATATCTAGTGGAGACGTGTGTATCTGCTGCGCATGGCCACAGCTTTGCAGTGTTCTTTATTTCATTAATGACAAGAAACGGAAGAGAAGGTTTTTGGTGAGATGGTGTAGTTGCAGTTCTTCCTCAGGGGCAGAGCTACAGCCTCAACAACCACTCACAAGCCTGGTGGCTCTGTTTTCACTCTGCTTACCACAGATCCTGAAGGAGCAGCCAGCCCTGACCGAGAACAGTATTTATCCAAGGGGGAGAGCTCCTACATCAAGAAAACCAGGCCAGGAGGCAGGGCCTTCCCCAGCACACAGCAAGTGCCTTTGTGCAACTCCAAACAGCAGCCCTTTCTCTAAGACAGCATGCAAGGTCAGGGAATACAGAGCGACTGCATGCCAGCCCCCACAAAGCCACTTGACCATGTCCACATGCAGGGTGCCATTGTATTTGGCCCCTACGTTCAGAAATATTCCAAACTCAAGACTCTCTGAGAGTCAGGGAGAGACTCAGCAATTAGCACAGTTCTGATGTTCAAGTCATCCAGAGGGGTCCTAGGACAACTGGGACTTAAAAGCTCAGGGTTCGGACTCCAGGCTCAGGGTTTTTCTGCATAAGGAGTTGTTACCCACAGGCAACATGGACATAACAAGCTACAGACCCTTAGACCTCCTGAGGGAACACAAAACCAGGATGCCAATGGAGACTGCGGGTAGAGACAGATAACACAGTTGGGTCCCAAAACACAAGCTTCCCCAGCTCACGTGATATGGAACTAAAGGYTCTGTGGGCAGTGTAGATGCAGGTACCCGTCTGTAAGATCACAATCTTCACCATTTCTCTGCAGAGGGAAAACCAACCAGCCTGTTGACCTCAGATGTATGCTGGTGAAAGTCATTTCTCTTGGTGGAGGAAGAAAAAAGAGCCTCTGTCTGAGCCTGGGGCCCAACTTTCAGCCCACATGCCCACCTTGCAGGCCTGTTGTGAGTTTGGATAAGGTCATGACTGAAATTCCAAGATCACCTGTGCATTTATGAGACATCATTAAATTCACTTGCTGTCGGGCTAACTCTCTACACCTTTAGCCTTCTGGTTAAGACGGGCAGAACCTGGGCAAACAGGTCCAGCTGCTGCTTCCCAGAATAGTCACCAGTCTGGTTATTCTACATGGGGTGGGAGGTTGGTTTGCTAGGGTTCAGAGAGCAGCCCTTCCCTTCCCACTGCCAAGGACCATGCTGGCTGGGTTTGATCAAACAGCCTGTACTCAAACATCTCTTTGACTGTGGAATCCTGTTCTGCGTGATCCCTCAAAAAGTCAAGGTTTAGAGGGCGGCACTCAGTTATCAGCTTTTATTGAGTGAAGATCACTGTGAGCCACGCCAAGGATGGGAGGGGCTGGGAGAGGGTGCTGTTTGGAGTGTGGATTCCATGACCCAAAGATGATGATAACTGGGTCCCAAAAAAAAGGCATCAGATCAGCTTTCCTACCCTCCCCCAGGTGGTCTGAGTACAAAGTGGGTGGATCACCTTGAGTGCAGGCTGCAGTTTGGAAGAGAATATATAACCTCAAGGCAGAAAGCCTCTCTGCTGTGTGGCTTTGGGCCATTTACTCCTTGTTAAAGAGGAAGGGCACATCTTCACAGGGCTCTTCTGGTTTGTGCGTGGTATACACACATGAGTGTGTGCATGCCCAGAGTCTGTAGAGCTCACTGCACAGTTAAGAAACTTCCAGAGTATGGAAATGGTTCTCGAGTGGAAAGCACTCTGGGCACAAAGCAAGGGCCTTCTTTGTCACCAACACCGCAAAAGGCTCCATGTGAATGAGGAGGAGTTTGGCACTTTATGTAACCCAGGGCAGCCAGGTATAAAGGTGGTAAAGCAGACCAGGATAGCCCCAGGAGGAAGGCATTCCGGCTGCAGGACCTCACACAAGAACACTCCTGATCTGAACCACAACCTCTTTTGTTTTCCTTCCACCCTGGCCTAAATCTCCATAGTCCAAAAGTACAGTACGGAAAACAGACTTTGGAATTGGCTGTCAGATAGAGACAAGTTGCTTAATTTCTCTGACCTCCATCTGGAAAGTGTGGCTATTCCATGGTCCTTAGAAAAGAAATGCAATATTAACTGGACAGAATTGCATATACTATCTTCCCCAGACGCCTCCCTCCACCCTTCGTCCTTGATGGCATCTGACACATGAAGTTCTCACCACTGACTAGCTGGGTACTAGCTTACCCTGTCCTGGTCATTCTCCCTTCCTGCATATGGATCTCATAACACAACCCAAGTATGCCCTATCTTGACCCAACTACCCCATGGCTCCCAACTGCCTACAGAAGCAAGCCATGGTCCCTCAGACTGGCTGAAGATATTCCACATTTTCTGGACCCAAATCAAGCTGTTCTTCTTACCTCCCCCACTCCCCAACAATAAGTTCACAGAGATGATTCCAAACATTTGTGCAGGCCAGAGACCTTACACCTCAACTCAGGCTATCGGCACTCTGTCCATCCGGTTCCTGTTTTGCCCTTACGGAGGCTGTTCTAGGATCATTCTCTGCCCCTAGTCCCCAGTGCAGTATGTAGCCTCCCTTGGAGGCATGTCTGCTCAGGCCTTACCTGTCAGGTCCATGCTGGCGTTTCCAGGTACACACAGCAAACTTGTCAAGCAGGGCATCTCCACACAGGGGATTCCCTCCGAAGTGGAAGATGTGGTTTGGGCCTGAATTCTATCCACCAAGAAGGCAGAACCAAAGCCAGGTTTTCAATAAGGTCCTGTTCCCTGTGTGACTGCCAGGCTGCCATCACCCCACCTGTGGGACTTCCGAGCTTTGTCAGCCTCAGCTCTCCAGCTGTCTGAAGCCATGTTACAATGTTTTGGGCTCACTAATTAGACATCATTAAGAAGGAGGCTCCCTGGTTGCACTGGCAGACACAGGAAGCCAAGTGTGCCCAGACAAGCCACTTCCTCTCCTGACTCTTCAACCTCAGTTCTGAGCCCCGTCTGTGCTCCTGCAGGGTGGAGCTCACTGCTGCATGCTGGGACTCACTTTCTATTCACCTAACCCTATGACCTCTGTACTGACACAAGGCTGTATGAAGGGGACATACAAAGGAGGCTCTGCAGAGAAAGAGGACATATATACCCACATGAACAAGATCAACCCATTCACCCACCATGAAGCACACGTGACCTGCTGGGGCGTGAGTGCAGCAATTCTGCTTAAGATCCTAGGCCAGCTTCTCTCTGCCCCAAGGCATGCTTCTGGGATGACTTCCCCTGCACTAAGTTGGTGTTAATTAGTGAAAATGATCTCATGCAAGCTCATTTTAACATTAGCTTAAAGCCAAACATAATTAGGAAGATAAATCAGCTACTAAAAAAAAAAAATCCAATGAAGATACATAAACGAGGTTTTGGATCATCCACTAGTCTGGGTTATGTCCTTGCAACCCAGGCCCTATGCAAGGCACTTCAGAGCAAGGCACATCTCAAGAAATGCCTGACTGGGTGTTTCCTGATGGACCTGCCAGAGTGGGTCAACAGGTTGGCAGCTTGCCTGGAAGGTTCTGAGAAGCAGCAGGAGTAGTCTGAGGGCACTGTCAGGTGCTCAGGTCGTAGGAGGGCTTCCCCAGAGAGGTGGGGTGTGTGCAAGGGGAGGTGCCTGGCTGGAGTAAGGGGTAGACTCAGGGAGGGGCTAGCGGGTGAAGGCAGTCAGGCCATATTGGAGGAGGGAAGCTGTTAACTCAGTGCTCAAGGCCTTCAGCCACGTCAGCCCACCCACTGCCTACCCTGCCCTGCACAAACAGCTGAGTTAGCCCTGAGGGCACCTTGGCAGACATGGGCAAGCCTAGCCTCAGGTTCCTCTTGGTTACCACCCAGCTCCACCACTGACCTGCAGTGACCTCATCCTCTCGGACCCTCAGTTCCCTTATCTATAAAATGGTAAACTGCTGGACTGTTATTACAGTCTAAAAAGACTGTTGGGCTGGAGAGGGAGTTTGGTGAGTAAACCATGTCCCCAGCACATACACAGCCCTGGGTTACAAACAATAAATATCTAGCTTAAGTACCCAGGAAATAATAGCTCTTAATACCATATCTCGCTCCTCACTGTACTGAAATGTATTTTCTTTTGGCCTCACCCATTAGACCTAGGCAAGGTTCACACTTAATTCACCTGTCAATTTTTGGTAGCTGGCACATAAGACATGCTGAGTGGCGGTACCAATAGGAGGAGTCTCTGAACAGTCTGAAAACCCTTTGGGAGAAGTTAAGGTCTTTCCCACTCTGCCCTCCAGGAGCCACAGAAAGGAAGAGTTCTGGTCTCTACTTCCAACCCATCACCCTGACTCACTACAAAAGAGGCGGGATAGGGGGAGGAGGGGAGGTTTATCCAGAGCCTCCCACGTGCCCAGCACAATGATGTCTGGCCAACAAACAGTATCAGGATGAGATTAC
The DNA here is from genome assembly GCA_002335545.1 of Apodemus speciosus. Lineage (NCBI taxonomy): Eukaryota > Metazoa > Chordata > Mammalia > Rodentia > Muridae > Apodemus > Apodemus speciosus. Next base: position 327,872 of record BDUI01000263.1, read on the forward strand.
AGATCATCAGGAAGCTGGGCCAGAGACACTAATCATTAGAAAGCCATCGGCTCTCTTCCAGGCCTAAGAATCTGGGAACATTATCAAGTGTGAACTCCATGGAGTTCAGAGAAGGAAAGGGAAATCTGGAGAAAGCCRGTGCTCCAAGTAAGGCTGGCTGCTCAGCGCCCCTGGGGGGTTGGGGCAGGGGGTACCTAGGGTGTGCTAGTCAGTGCCAGGAGCCAGGCCAGGCAGGCAGCCCTGCAGGACCTCTGTTCTCTTCCCTGCTTTCCCCTAGCTCAGATTGGTGGCTAGCCCCAGAACAGGCTCTGCTTTGTACTCTATGAGGGAGTGAGGGCTGGCTGCTGGCCAGCGGAAAGGAGGCAGCATCCTGAGGGCTGAAACCTTGGAGGGGGAGGGGTGTTAGTATGGGAATTCCTAAAAGGGTCCTTGCCTTTTAGGGAAAACCACAAGACCAGGGGCTATGACCCCAAAGAGGACAACATGGAGGATCCACCCACACCCCCTATGCCTGTGTTACCTGCCCCAACACTGCCTTCTCTTCCCTGACTCAGCCCAGATCAGGGCAGCTAACAGTCATGGACTTGTCTGTCTCCAAAGCCAGTTTACAAGCCTCCAGGATCGGACTGGCAAAGCATACCGATGACAAATACATTTTGAATGTTTCTGGAAGTTTCAGAGGGAAGAGATGGTTCCAAAGTACACTTCCCAAGAATAACGTACACTTGCCCAAGGACACGTCTGGGTGGGATTCGAGCCTCAGGATTAAAGGAAACAGGCCCTCTCCTTTCTCAACACTTTCAGCCTTTCCTCACAGAAATCCTTTTGTCTGCCTGTATCACTCAGTCTTCTCAAGACACAGTCCTTGGTGATTCTTAGCACAGTCTTGTAAACAGCACAGCAAAAATCACCCCCATGTTAACAGSCCCAGTTAAGCAGTTTGCCCTGGGACAAACAAGTAAAAGAGACAGCTAGAGTGAACAAGGAGAAAGATGCTCCCAATCCTGGCTTCCAGCATCAGGTGCCTTTCTTCGGTGATGGCTTGGATCATCTGAGATCTCTGCCCAACAGATCCTGCTTTCCGACCAAGAATCCCAGAGGTCGTGAATATGCTTACTACAGCCCCATTTCCTATGTTCTATTCTGAGACTCATGGAAGGGTACACACTTCTGTCAGAATTTTAGGAACCCATAGTGTAAGATTTTTAAGAGCATACCCCACTCTCCCCAGAGAGAGAAATGGACCAAGCTACAATCAGCTTAGCAGCCTAGTTTACTCCTGGCTGGTGACTCCTCTCCCCGGAATCTGTAGGTCTCTATAGTCACACGGTCTGGGGACTGTTGCTAGACTCTGGCTGAGCCCATGCGGTGGTCAGGCCCTTCCAGGGACTAACTACTTCAGTACAGCATCGCTTCCCAGTTTAGGGGGGTGGGTGGGCGTTCCCACGCTCTTCTGTCTCATTACTCCCTACTCAGAGCAGAGTCCAAAGGGATGCCAGCCTAAGGGGTTGGGTGCCACAGGCTGACAGCCAACTCTGTCTACCTCCACCAGAACAAGGCCAATAGATACGCAAAAAGGGGACTGGGTAGCAGCTGCTGAGTTTCTATACAGAAACAGAAAATGCATCTCCCCAGAGTCTCAGGCCCTAATTCTCTCCGTGCAGCTCCCCTCTCTTGCTCACAGAAAGAAGCTGCTATTTATCAGGACAATTACCATTTCTGTTGCTGGTAAGCTTAGCTTTCACAAGCAACTCCTCCTCTTCTGAAGTATCTAGAAACCTAGACATTGTCCCTTCTATTTTATTAGTTAACAGCTCAAGTGGGAAGAGATTTGTCTAAAGGAGCCCAGCTCCCAAGAAGATGGCTGGATTAAGACAGGAGAGAAGATCCTTCAACTCCAAAGCCTGGCTTCTGTCACTGTCATGGAAGTCGGAGCTCCATTACTCAGAGATCCCAGCTCCCCAAAACAATGACTGAGCACAAAGACAGACTTAAAACTCCATAGCCAACATGCCTAGAGATTTCAGGGGAAGCCCAGACAAGCCAGGGCAAGAACCAAGGGCTGTGGAGCTAGAACTGGCRCTGTAGCAGGGCCACGCCCCGTCAGCGCTCACAGGACAAGGACCCCAGAACTGCCCAAGTGTGTGAGGCAACGCCCATGTTGAATAGTCACTTGTGGAAGGGCAGAGGAGCTGAGAGAGGGGACATAAGTGTGGACTGCAGACCTGGGGGCTGCTYGGAGAGGCTGCCTTTGGCTCTGTGCACTTAAATTAGTTTCTAAGAGCAGCTCAGGCTGGGGCATGGCGGCACATGCCTATACTTAGGAGGCTGATGTGGAAGGATCATTGCAGGTTTTGTGCCAGCCTGCACTATGTAGCAGTACAACCTGGGCTACATGGAGAGACCAGGTTGTTTTGAAAAGTGGGGGAGGGGGCAGCTCCCTGCTGAGGTAGAAAGGGAGAAGGATGAGACAAGGGGAGCTAGAAATAGGACCAGCGATGAGTACAATGTAAGTGAGCGTCTTATCCAACTCTACAGTCCTATAAACCATCATGGAGGTCTTTTTTTCCTTTTTCAGTTTTCACACATATGTGGTGTGCATGTATATTAGCACACATGTGTGTGGGTGCACATGCATGTAAATGCCGGGAATCATCCTTGACAGCTCTTCCACTTTATTCTTTGAGGCAAGCAAGGTCTCTCAGTTGAACTCAGAGCGTGTCAAACGCTAGTCTTGCTAACCAGCTTGTTCTGGGATCACCTGTCTCTACCTTCTTTGATTGAAATTTACACGTAAGTCACTACAGTCCCCCGCGTTTACATGGGTTCTGGTGATCTGAACTCTGGTCCTCATGCTTGCCTGGTAAGTGCTTTAACCACAGTCTTCYCCCTGCCTGCCCCCTAACTCCAYCCCCAGAGAGTGACATCATCTCCTCTGTATGTCAATCGCTAGCACAGAACCTGGTGCAGAGAAGGCACTCAGCTTGGTACCGTTTGCTGAGTATGGCTGGAGACTGATGGCCATGGGAGAAGACAAGCCCGTCACCTGACAAACCAGGTCTCTTGGTGACAGGGCCAGGACTTTGCTATATTCCTTGGGTACTGCACCCCAGCCRCTCACCCTTGCCTCCCAGCCCCCATCTGGCCAAAGCTACTGTATCTACCATGCCTTGTGCTTTGGAGCCTGGAGCCTCTCTCCAACTCTCCTCAGCCTTAGTCTACTTCAGTCTTTTGTACCTCAGGGTTCCTCTGTGACATGAGAACGATGCCTGCCTTACAGCAGCGAGGAAATCAAGCAGTTCGTGGAGCGGTGGGTAGCTGGTGTAGTTAGAATGTGGGACCAGGGAGTATAGGAGTCAGGAGTCAAACGGATACACTGGTCAGGACAGGCACGGCTTCAAGAGCCTTTGCTAGCCCGGCTTAGGGGTGGGACTAGCGTCTCTCCACCACACCGTCTCTCAAGCATCTGTCATACTGAATTAAGGATGGATTAGCAGACTATTGCTACTTAGGASCAAGGGCCAATCTCGCCCACTTCTTTCCCACTAAGGCATGTTTAGCACACAGCAGACCTCATGATCAAGGGCTGCAAGGCCTCCAAGCGGCCAGCCCAGCGGATTGAGGTTGTTTGTGCCTCTGACTCTGGCTTCCCAGTTTTCCAAGGGGTCTTACTGCAGGATCCTCCMGGGCAGTTCTGAACGTCTGAGCTGCCCAAGCAGCAGCAGCTTGCCCTGGTCTCCCTCGTTAGCATGGCACAGGCCAGCGTTTCTAAAAGGCTTGGCGCTTAAGTAGACAAAGGAAATCATTAATGATGCTAGGATAAGCAGATCTCTCAAGGTGGAAAAACAACAGAAACCACCCCACAAGCAAACATAGCTGGATCTTTGAATGTTGGGTACCAGCACAGCTTAGGAAAGCTTTTCCACCATTTGTAGAGGTCCAGAGAGTGGCTAGTTAAAGCTTAACTCCTCAGAGGCTTTTCTCCCATGCTCAGGGACCACCTCCATACTGACCCCACGCCCTCACTGGTTTCATACCTCGACCCGCCTCCCCAGACCAAATTTNGAGGAAATCAAGCAGTTCGTGGAGCGGTGGGTAGCTGGTGTAGTTAGAATGTGGGACCAGGGAGTATAGGAGTCAGGAGTCAAACGGATACACTGGTCAGGACAGGCACGGCTTCAAGAGCCTTTGCTAGCCCGGCTTAGGGGTGGGACTAGCGTCTCTCCACCACACCGTCTCTCAAGCATCTGTCATACTGAATTAAGGATGGATTAGCAGACTATTGCTACTTAGGASCAAGGGCCAATCTCGCCCACTTCTTTCCCACTAAGGCATGTTTAGCACACAGCAGACCTCATGATCAAGGGCTGCAAGGCCTCCAAGCGGCCAGCCCAGCGGATTGAGGTTGTTTGTGCCTCTGACTCTGGCTTCCCAGTTTTCCAAGGGGTCTTACTGCAGGATCCTCCMGGGCAGTTCTGAACGTCTGAGCTGCCCAAGCAGCAGCAGCTTGCCCTGGTCTCCCTCGTTAGCATGGCACAGGCCAGCGTTTCTAAAAGGCTTGGCGCTTAAGTAGACAAAGGAAATCATTAATGATGCTAGGATAAGCAGATCTCTCAAGGTGGAAAAACAACAGAAACCACCCCACAAGCAAACATAGCTGGATCTTTGAATGTTGGGTACCAGCACAGCTTAGGAAAGCTTTTCCACCATTTGTAGAGGTCCAGAGAGTGGCTAGTTAAAGCTTAACTCCTCAGAGGCTTTTCTCCCATGCTCAGGGACCACCTCCATACTGACCCCACGCCCTCACTGGTTTCATACCTCGACCCGCCTCCCCAGACCAAATTTATAGGGTTTTTTGTTTTTGTTTTTTGTTTTGTTATTTATTTATTTATTTATTTATTTATTTATTTATTTATTTATTTTTTGAGACAGGGTTTCTCTGTGTAGCCTGGCTGTCCTGGAACTCACACTGTAGACCAGGCTGGCCTCGAACTCAGAAATCCACCTGTCTCTGCCTCAAGAGTGCTGAAAATAAAAGCAAAATTGTTTTCAAAGTACCCCTCTTAGGCTCCGTTTTCTGTTTCCCCTTTTCTTTCCTGGAGCAGAAAAGTTCCTTGTGTGGCCAAGTCACAGCAACTCCCTCTTTCTTATCTTTCTTTTTGGAACAAAAATAATAGCATCTTCTAAGATTATTCTGAGGATTAAATGAAATAAAACCCCGAATCCCTAGCACCCAAGAGGACTGCCTTCCCTCCAAGGCCGTGAGATCTCAACATACAAACCATTACTGCTCAGTCTAACCCAGCCTGGAGGCTGCTAGACACTCCCTGAAAACAAGGGAAACTCCCTCCCTCCGGGTGAACAGGGAGGAGAATCTGATTTGATTGCCAAGGAAATAAGCTTGCCAGTTGGATGAGCAAGGGGCAGGGCCAGGCAGTAGTCAGGATGTGCTGCGTTTGAAGTGTAGGGTAGAGATCTGGGCCTTCTTATAACTACAAAGGTAACCTCTAGGCAAACTTCCTTTCTGCTCCGTGCCTCAGTTTCCTCACCTGTACATACCCCCAGCAAACCTCACAAAGTCCTCGGCCCCCTCCAATCAAACTGTTTTGCATTTTGAAGCAAGAGCAACGTCCCACTTCCTGACCAGTAGTCTCTAACGGTGAGACTGCCCACCCAGTTTTTTTTCTCAGTCTTCCAAACCTGCAACGCACCTGCCACAGGCGGCCAGCCTCCCGGGTACAGCCTCAAAACTCCCTTCTCCTTCCAGCAGACCCCTCAGCATTTACAGAAGTTCTTGAAGGGCAAAGTCCACAGCTTGGATCTTTATGGCTAGTGCCTGGCACACTGTAGACTTTCTGGAAATAATGTTATCAGGTCAATCTGCACAGACAGTACTGGTTGACAATGGCAAAATATTCTGTTAAATATTTATGTAAAGAGTTAAGAAAACCCTACCGCACAGGTCATGGAAGGAACGGTGGAGCRGGGCCTGGTGTCTGCCTTTCACGGGGCACAGGATAGATGCCATAGCTGTTGACTGTACTAGATTCATTCAAACTCCATGCAGAATCCCACCACACCGTGACAAAGGCCAGCAGGTTAGGGTGGTGCAGTGGTTCAGGGCAAGGGCTCTGGTGTATGGATTCTGGCTCAACTTACTAAGTTAGGCAAGTAACTTAACTGTCCTAGTAACTTAACTGTCCTGCATTTTGTTGTTTGTTTTTATTCCAAATATAAGGAAAACATCTGTCTTACCCAGATCATGAGACAGGGCTTAGGCAGCGAAGGTTTTGCTGCTGAACCTGACAACCTAAGTTTGCTCTGGGCCTCGGTTTCCTTTCTATAAAAGAGAGTGCTGGACACAAGGCTCAACTCCCAACAATCAAACTGGTTGCATTTTGAAGGAACGAACTCTCTCATTTCCCGCTCAGTACTCCACTGAGAGACTGCCCATCCCAGGTTTTTTGTAATCTGCCATTCCACACCTACAACTCACCTCCCACTGAGAGAAAGGAGAGATGGATTCCTGCAAGTTATCTTCTGACCTACCTACCTACACACACACACACACACACACACACACACACACACACACACACACACACACA